>CANTUS010000013.1:13020000-13312500 GCA_947683365.1 Euphorbia pulcherrima
ATAAATGCGTGGGTCGATTAGGCAAAACATGAAACAAGTAACAAAATAGAAAGTTGCTCGCGGAGCTGAGAGTTACAAATATAACATTATTCAAATTGAAAGCATCTAAAGATTACAAATCAATGCTTATCATCCTCTAAAAGCAAAGGGTCTTCGTTATTGATACCGGTAGCGAGCTGGGTCTCATTCTACTTAGTACCCGACGAGATGTCCCTCACTTGACTCGACTCCCCGATGAGGACCTCGGTGAACTGCCTCATGGCCTTGATCATCGGGTTCTTCGCTTTGCTTTGACCATGCTTCTTTGCTAAAACTATCATGGCTTTGATCATGGTGGCCATAACCTCCTTGGCCTCTTCATCGATTAACTCCTCATCCTCATCGTCGAAGCACGATTTTCCTTTGCTTCTGGAGCAGATGATCTTGATGAGTTCCTGTGCCCATTCCTTTGTTTAGGTAACCCAGGATTAGTCACTCCCGACTGGTTATCGATCTCTAGTATGGGATAATTCACCTCACTACATGCCCTTTTGGGTTCCATAAACTTCTTATCCCTTATCAAACATTGTATAGCATTAAGTAGAGCCTTACATTCATTGGTGCGGTGACCTGGCAAGATGTGATATCCACAAAAGTTTTTTCTGTCATTTTTTGTAGGGGGTATGTACTCGCGGAGAGATTTGAGAAGACTGTCCTTTCTTACTTCGGCAAATACTACATTGAGAGGTAAAATCCATGGGTTTATGCTACCTGCAGGACTGCTACTCGATTGGGTAGCGAAAGTTAAGGTTGACTTTTGAGAGATCTTTTTGTCTGTCCTAACTTGGGAGGGGGATGCGCTTGCTTCACCATTGCTAGTCAATGAGTGCATGCTAGTTTTTATGGAGACCTGCTCTTTCCATTCATAATTAACTATTATCAACTAATGCAAGAGGATCTCAACCTCGGGTGTCATGCCCGGAGATTGCATTACCTGGTCATACTGAGGAGATGTTGGGGTTGTGGATAGCATAAATTGTGATGGAGTGGCCAACCTCGGAGGCAAGAGGCTAGAGAATGATGGAGGAGCTGGACTATGGGCTCCTTCCCTTTACCCGGGGTAAGTGGATGGTAGTGATGTCAAGAGTATTTCACCATTGGGTGTCATGCCCAGAGATTGCATGACCTGGTCACTGGTTCAGAGGATGGATGACTATTGTAGGGTGGTCACAGCTGTAGGTGTCACGCCTGGAGATTGCATGACTTGGTCAAAGTTTGATTTTCTAAGGCTCACTTGACGAATGTCTATACAGCTGCATAAGTCAATTCCCGAATAATGTTTCGGAATTGATCTAATCTCAGAAATTGGATGATGGTGGTGGCGATTTCAAAGCCAAGAGATGGTGGTGGAGCAATTCCTGAGGTGGTGATAGGACCAATCTGTTCTTTGGGCAGGGCAAAGTTGTCATTGTGAGGGAGAGACATGACTGTTTAGGATCATAAACTATGGGTCAAACCACGAATGGATTATGAATGTTTATGGATGGTATGCATGCTTTTGTTCTTGGGAAACAATGCATGATATGTATGGTTGCATGTAGATGTGGTTAGTGATGATTCGACGACTCATCCCACCAACATACGTAGGACATTCGCACTCCTTATCATGCATAGTGATATGTTATGACTCAATAGGGGTACAAAAGAAGTCCTACATATGTTGCTAAATCTCTTCCACGAATGGAGATCAGTAAGGGTAAGTTGAGTTTTGGCTTTGGAAGCTGATGCATGGGTGATGCATGAGCACGTAGCACATAGCACACAAAGCGCCCCTCTTCCAACCTTATGACTCTCGCGTAACGCCTTTTTGGAAGGATGAAGGTTAGCCTCTTCACTGAAATTGGCGATAGAAGTTTGTCCCAATTTATTTTTATTATTTTGGTGATCCTAAAGGATTAAAGTGCTAAGGATTTTTTCTAATGCGACCTTGGTATAGGTTTGTTAATGTAGAAGGTTCTCTTTTACTTTGATTCCACATTACTCAACCACTCCCCAAATAGGAGCGATTGCAGGAGTTTACGTGTTGGTTAAAATGAGTGATCCACCCACTAGGCATCCTCAATTCCAAACAGGGCATGAGTGATACTTTTACGATCTTCTCGGGTATAAATGGGGCACCTAAAAAATTACCAAACTATCTACATGCATAGGATAAAATGTCTTGAAAAAGAATGAAGTTTTAACTTGGCCAATGATTTCAATACATCATCAAAAATCCTTCAAATATTGAAAATTGTAAGTTCAAGTTTAAAGAGATAGATCCCCAGCAGAGTCGCCACTACGAGCGGACGACCTTTTTCCCACCCGTGAGGACCTTATGAGATGCGTAGCACGGGGGGGGGGGGGGGGGGGGAAATAACTAGTGCTGTGAAGCATGCTGAGGGACCAATCCTCATTTTAGCATGATGAAAAGATTGACTAGTTTATGTTGAATTTAAGTCCAATTTATGTGTTAAAGGATACGAGATCGAAATCCCGTACTGAAAATATAGTTGCCACCCGATTCAGCTCAATCGAGAAATTTTTGGTACAATTTTCCCACTGGGTGGTAGACCATACCTTAAGCAGAGATTCCGTGTTCGAATGATGTTATCTATTTTACATTAGGCCAGGTCAAAATATTTCATTCTTTCTTAATCGATTTTAGTCCACCCTATTTATTGGTATTTTTGGTTTATATATTGTTTTCGTGCTATCAAGCAATCAAAAAAGGTAAATAAATAATTATTATAGTTATCAAAAAATGAATGCGGAAAATAAAATAATAATTACATGGCTTTCCAAATCCTATACATTTTTCTATACGATAAATAAAATACCCAAAGGCCTAGCATTCATCTATCCTAAATCTACCTGCACAAAACGGTTAGCACAAATACGACATTTTGTATAGGGTATGTCATATAACATGCATAGTTTGTAAACAAAACAAGACTTGAGTTAGTGTGAACATGGTGTATTTCATTTACAATTTATGGAGCCCGGTTGGATGGCTAAAAATGGGATTTAATCGGCGTTTACGGTAAAATTTCGTTATATCTGTATTTTAGACTCGATTGTTATTTTAACTGGATTATTAGTGAAAATGCCACATGGTATGGGGTGGGGTCTGTTTTTAGAAGGTTCTAAACCTTTGCTATTGCACTATACATCCTAGCTTCAGAAATTTAAACTAGGTCGAAAAAAGAACGAAAAACAAAACTGTTGTCAAGAAGGTCATGCCACTGGCGGCATGACTGATACCGCCGGGGGCATCAATGATGCCGCAGGCGATATCAATTATACAAGCAGGCTGCATGACTTTCTGGATACCATAAAGAAAGGGTCCTGCAAGAAAATGGGGCCACTGGGAACAAATGAGGCCACTGGAGGAATCAATGATGCCGCTGGCAGCATGGTTGATACCGTCGACGGCTTTAAATGCCTCTAGTGGCTTTAGTTTCTTGCAACAGCTATTTTTGGGCGAAAAGCGACCAAAAACCAAAACTAAGCACAAACAGCAACTAAAGCACAACAAACAAGTAAAATTAAAGCTAAAGAGCTATGGGACTCAGAATTTTTACCTCAGGGCCATGAATCCACCTCTTCATGATCCGTATGACACCTCCGAGGAGCTCAAGTGATGATTTTGGGAAGTAAGGGGTGATTTAGTCTCTAAATCCTGATTTTTGTGATTTCTAAACATAAAACACACTTAAATATCAGAGAGTTCAGTAGAGAAAAACCAAGAAAAGATGAATTGAATCCTCTTTTCTTACCTTTTCTAAACTTTATCCCACTCAAGCTAACTAGAATGCTTAAAATCTTGAGTGGTGGAAGATTGGAACCCTTGAAATGGCTGAGAAATCTTGTTTATATAGGCTAAAATCCGTTCGAAATTGCCTTTGATCGATTATCCGTCGGATATCGAGTGAAAAGTGTACACAGCTATCTGTAGAGAAAATGATGCCACCAGCGACATGGACGATAACGTTGGTGGCATCA
The DNA here is from genome assembly GCA_947683365.1 of Euphorbia pulcherrima. NCBI lineage: Eukaryota > Viridiplantae > Streptophyta > Magnoliopsida > Malpighiales > Euphorbiaceae > Euphorbia > Euphorbia pulcherrima. Next base: position 13,024,024 of record CANTUS010000013.1, read on the forward strand.
TTGAGGCCGTCAGTGGTATCAGCAATGCTGCCAACAGCCTCGCTCCTCTGGCAGGTCTGAAAAGTTGCGCGATTCGTGCCCGAAATCGGGGAAAAGGAGAGGAAATCTAGAAAAGGTTGATAATAACGGAAAAACTCAGATATTGGGTGTATTTTTTTATTTTTAATGGGTATTTTGGACTAGATTATTTTTCAGGTGTAAATCAACAGTCTGAGCTACCACAGGATGCGTTATTGGATACGCCAAACTGAATTTTTTCCGAAAATAAAATTAGCAGAGATTTTATATTGGTAATAAAAATTCCAAAAAAGAATTTTTATCATGAGGAATAAAATCGGGCATACGTCATTATCATCTCGTGAGAGGAACTGTAAAATCCTGTGCTCATAACTAGAATCCCCGAGACCCCCCTCTTGAACTTGGAGACTCTTGGGAACATTCTGCTTGCAGAAACCGTCGACGGGACCACAATTATACGCCCTCTTGGTCCTCCTAAGATCAAGAATACTACTCCTCCTCCCGTCGAGCCCCAGCCGGACCAGCAGGACCAGCTTGCTCATGGAGACCCCGCTCCTTCTACTACCTATACTGAGCTCCTACAGAAGTACAATAGTCCTGAAGAAATGTAGAAAGACCTCTAAGAAAGCATCATGAAGCTCGGTGCTGAGAACCAAATCATCCACACTCGCTACGACGCCCTCAAGCTCAACGTGGACTTCTTGATCCATCATCTTGGAGTCACCAGGAATGGCCAGCGAGATCCCGGAGGCTAAGTCTCTTTGCCTCGCTTCATCCTCCACCAGGAAAGTAACGTTCTTTTTGCCCTCTCTTTTATTTTTGTTTTCATTTTGATTTTGATTTTTCTTTTTCTTCTTTTTGTTTTTTCTTCTTCTTTTGCATTGAGGGCAATGCAAAATTTAAGTGTGGGCAGGGGATTTACCTTTTTGCTTCTTCTTTTTATCATGTTTCAAAAGGACTTGTGTTTTTCTCGTTTCTTCCCGCAATGACCTAGTTTGCACTCTAACCTATTTTTTACCATAACATCACACCAATTATTTTTGAGGTCAATCCTCCGGCCCGCTTCACAACCGTCTGAAATGTCGTCCGCACAGTTGCGACTCTGCTGGGGACTGATCTCTTTAGACTTGAAACTTAAAATTTTCAATAAGTTTAAAAGATTTAGATGATGTATTAAAATCATTGGCCAAATTAAAACTTTATTCTTTCTTATAACATTTTATCCAACACATGTAGATTAGATTATTAGGTTAACATACCCCATTTTATCCAAGAAGATCGCGAAAGTATCACTTATGCCCTATAGGAATTTGAGGATGCCTAGTGGGTGGATCACTCATTTCAACCAACACATAACCTCCTGTTATATCCCTCATTTGAGGAGTAGTTGAGTAATGTGGAATCAAGGTAAACGAGAACCCTTTACATCAGCAACCCTATACCAATCCGCGTTAGTAAAAGCCATCATAGTTGTTTTCTCTTAGGAACCCAAAACATGTAAATAAAATGAAGGGACTCACTTCTTTGCTATTTGTTGGCGTTAAAGTTAACCTCTATCCATTTTTGAATGGCATTACGTGGGAGTCATAAGGTTGGAAGAGGGACACTTTGTGTGCTATGTGCTACGTGATCATTCATCACTCATGCATAGGCTTTAAGTGCCATTCTTTCTCAACTTACCCTTGCTGATTTCCACTCATGGAAGAGCTTTAGCAACATCTGTAGGACTTCTTTTGTATCTCTGTTGAGTCACAACATTTACCATATGTGATAAAAGGTGCAAACATCCCTCGTATATTGGAAGGATAAAACTTCGCATCATGACATCTACCCTTAGTATTGCAACCATCCTCGTAAGCATATCATGCATCGCTCCCCAAAAAAAGGGCATTCATACCATCCATAGCATTACACAATCCACGCATAACCTAATCCGTTACCCGTAATTTCAGCTAGGAGGAGGCATAGTTATCAATTTTCCCTCACCCTGGTAGTCACCACGGAGATTGAAGGAGTTCCACACGCTGATTCTAGTGGAGAGTCGGATTTAGAGTAGATTCAATTAATTCAGAACTCCTCTCATCTAGCCATGTCTTTCCTGAATAATGAAGAGAACATCCCTCCGCCCGAGGATCAGTTAGGACCTACTCCCACATTTAGAGTAGGATCTCAGCCACCCTCTAGTTTTAATTTTAGTAGCGCTATGGCCTAATTCCTTTGATCCAAATTATTTTGCAATATCATCTAAGAGTAGGTCCAGGCATCTGTTAGGAAGGCCCTGGAAGATAAGAACTCAAATTGGGTTTCTAAATCAGATATGCAAGCTTAGACATATAATGGCTCAACGCATAACCCTTCAGGCCTTATTGGGGTAAGGCACGTTCAGGCAATCTTCCAAGGAGCCCCATCATCTACTACTCAAACCCTGCCAAACCCGTTCCAATTCAGTCAGGCCTCTACTTTCCTACAAACTTTGGTGCCTTCGCTAGTTATCCCCCTTCTGCCCTAGAATCCTAGGCCATTAGCTCAGAGCTCGATTCTACCTATATTCATCAACCAGTATCTAGCTTCTTCCAATAGATTGGCCCAACCTTTTCAATCTTTCAGCCTTTCCCAATTCATCGTAACACCCAGGGGGATAACTTACCCCTGGAATCCTTTCAGTAGTCAGCTGATTACCCGTCCCCATTTGGATTTAACCTCTCCATCTATCCCAAACCGTGACCAGGTCGCACAACCTCTGGGTATGACATATGAAGCAGCAGTTTTGTACGTCAAATGATGGCCTCCTAAACCAATGACCAGGTCACGCAATCTCTGGGTGTAACACCCGAGGCCAAAGCACTCACCCTCCAGCCGATCAATGACTAGGTCACACAACCTCTAGGCGTGACACCCAAAATTCAAGCCTACATCCACCAGCTAATGGCTTCCAAGGAACCCGAGCATGGTAAATATAGGGTCCCTGATAACTTTACCATGCCTAATATGGCACATTATGATGTGTCATGTGCCCCTGCCTCCCATATCATTATGTATGAGTCTATAATTTGAGTGAAGAAGTTGAGTGATAAAATACTCACCGTGATGTTTCCTTGCTCCCTTCAAGGTCCTATTCTTGAATGGTATCATACCTTGCCTCACCTCACCAAGTTATCACCAATTGGAAGCTTCTCTCTGAAGCTCTAATTGAACACTACGACTTCAATACCATGATAGAAACAACCCTCTAACACCTTGAAGAAGTCTGCCAGCTGCCCAGTGAAACTTTCAAGCAGTATTTCAACCAATGGATGGCAACCCAAGTTCTAATGAAGTCTAAGCTCAGGCTTGATGAAGTGATCGTTAAGCTCTTAGAAGGAGGACTCCCTATTTTCAGAAAGGAGATGGCCAGTGACTCCTTCCTATATTGTAAGGCTATTTATGAGAAAGATGAGAAAATTAAGTGTGAGATTGAGTGTGAGCAAGCCGATTAGGCAGGGAAACCTTGGTACAGAAAGAACAATGATACTCCGGCTGTAGCCCCGACACCTGCTAAACCCAAAGCCCCAGCCGTAGTTCAGGAAGTCACTCAAACCTCTCCTATAGTTCTGGCAGTCACTCAAGCCCCGCCAGCTATTGCTGCAGTCCAAGTTATATCTCAAAACTATCTTCAATCGCTTGAGGGAGGCTGGGTATATCACCCTTCATGAATATAAACCACCCAAACCTAAGGATAAGAGTAATTTTTTTTGTATCATATTGAAGTGGCCCATCAAACTAACAACTGTAAAACCCTACTTTAGGCCATCCAACGTTTGGTAAGCGAAGGGAAGATTGCTGAACCAGAAAAAGCTCCAAGCACTATGACCAATCCCCTACCAAATTTCAGGAATAAGGTGGGGACGATCAGTTTTAGTATGCCTGAAGAAATAGTCTTTGAGCTAATCACCTGAGGGCGAGGGAAAAGTGATTCAGTCATGGTTATCGATTTCGATCTCCCGTCCAACTCGGTCTTTAACTTAATTTGCCAAGCTAACCTAGGGCTTAACTCGGTTCAGGGCATGGAAGTAGACCCATCTCCGCCTAAGCAAGAAAGTTGTCGGAACGCAGCCTATCGTGGTCAAGAGAATAAGGACCATGAAAGAACCGCTCTTCAGTGTTAATACCTTTGTTCCAAAGGGAGATTATGCCAATGATGTTGATGGAATGATCAAAGAGGTCCAAGAAGTGAGCATCGAGTTGTTCAAGGTTGAGACCAATGCACCTTCGGTTGGGAGCCAAATAGTTTATTTAAAGTCAATTAGGATGAGCCCTTTAGTGTGGAAAAGTATGTGCTAAAAGACCCGGCTTCAGATTTTGATGAACCTCCCTATCCTTTCGAGACGCGAGCCACCTATAGTATCATACTTGATAATGTCCTCAACATCACCAGAAGTGGCCGAATGTACCAACTTAAGGACCGTTATCTCTTTCTAGATAAGGACCCGATCCCTAAGAGGGTAGGTACCACTGCAAGACCTCTCTCCACTCCTCTACCTGTTCTGATAAGCCTAGAGGTCGATCCCCTTATCACCTAACTCAAGAACACCCAACCCCACTATAATATATGGCAGCTGGTCATTAATTTAGAAGGGCATTGTAGGGGTCTAATTAAGCGGCTGCTGGACTTAGAAGCCACTCCAACCACCTCTATTATCCTCAATATCACCAGGAGTGGCCGTGTGTACCAACCTGAGGACCGTTATCTCTTTTTGGATAAAGACCATATCCCCAAGAGGGTAGGCATCACTACAAGACCTCCCTCTCCTCCTCCACCTATTCCAATAAGCCTAAAGGTCGATCCCTTTATCACCTAACTCAAGAACACCCAAGCCCGCTACAGCATATGGCAGCTGGTCATTGATTTAGAGGGGCAATGCAAGGGTCTAATTAAGTGATTGCTTGACTTAAAAGCCACTCCAACCACCTCTATTATTGAAATATGTGCTAGCGTAGGAGAGGCTATTCCTTCGAAGAAGGGACCTATATTATTTTCAATCATTTTGATCACCTACTTGAGGCTAAGGATCACAATAGGGCTCTATTTATCAGAATCCAACTGCTTTACAAGACTACACCTTGTGTCATAGTAGGGATGGTTCTGCCTTGAATCTCTACCCTCTGAAAGTCCTCCCTTATTTGAACCTACCGGAGGAAATGCTAGAAAAATCCAACACTGTAATCCGTGCTTATGACGACTCAAAGCACAGTGTAATTAAGGTATTCAAAGTAGAAGTTACTATCATACAATTCGCCGTGCTTGACATTCAAGTCACCTACTCCTTGTTGCTTGGACGACCATGCTCCAAGCCCTAAGGGCGATACCATCCACCCTCCATCAGAAGGATAAGTTCATACATAAGAATAAGCTTATGACAATCGAGGCTAACATCACTTCTATTGTGGCTATCATAGAAGTTGAAGCTAAGTTGGATGAGGGTCTCGATGTTGCTGTGATTTACAAGACCGAGAAATCGACCGCTATTTGGCATGACTATCTCCACCCTATCGCAGGGAAATTGATGAACCGAGCCGGGTTTAAGCCTGGAAAGGGCTATGGAATGCATGAGTAGAGGATTGTCGATGCCTTAGAATCGAAGGTGCTTGTCCGCCTCGTAGGGTTAGGATAAAAACCTAACAAGACCTATAGTTGTGTCCACCCTAACTACTGTCGTATGGTGACTATTGGTAAAACTCAAGGCAAGACGAGAGCCCGAGCCTATCGAGCATAATGGAAAGATGTGGCCTGGTTTTAAAGTCCTTAAGGATGTTTATGACTTTGAAGCTAGTTGTATAGTCATTTATGCTGAGCCCGAACCCATTGCTACGCCTACCACTAAACCCGTTGTGCCTGTGAATGTTGCCACTAATAAGGTTAAGGGGGAGCGGAAGATGTACCTCGAGAATGAGGTTGGGGGAAGTAGCAAAGAACCCACAAATTTTGATGCTGTCGACTTTGTGGCTGCTATGACTAAGGCTATGGCCTTTCTGATGGGAAAAGGCTGATGTGAGCACTGAATTTTAATGATCCTTCTCACGAAACTATGATGAGAGCTATATGATGCAATGTCTTTTAGGTGTTGTCCGTCCAAGGTGTTCCTACTACTGTAGAGTTGAGTTTGGCCATAACATGAAGACCTAGGCTGACCTTAGGTACCTGTATGGGTGATGCATAGTGGTATAGATCCACTCACAGACCCCGTACGGGTGACTACCTTTCGTATGCCTGGGGGGGACCTGTACGAGTCCCTTGGTATCAGTATGGGTGGGGCCCTACCTATACGGGTACGGTTGTTTCCTATTCAGGCTTTTTTGGAAGTAGTCTCTTACCATTTTCGGGAAAAGGCAGGTCTGAAACATGATTTATTGCGTTCCGACCTCCTCTCCCCTATAAAAAGGGGGTCTTCCCTTTACATTTTACATAACACACATTTTATATGAAAATTATACTAAAACTCTAGCAATTTCTATAGGTATAGAAAAGGTATAGTGGGGGTATAGGAGTTATAAAATAGGGAGAAAACCCTTCCTTTGAGGGTATGTCCACATTTTATTCATTCCTAGCTTCTTTTATTAGGGTTTAGGGGAAATTCTGTCCACACAATTACTCACCTAAATAGTCCTATTCCATCTACTTTGACCGAGCTCTCTCAACAATAAAGGGATCACCTCAAAGTGGATTCACATCGAAAAGGTAACGCTCCTGAGTTTCAAAGAGACTCACATCTTAGTTATTTCATTATTATTATTGCTTGTTGCTTCTGTAATATCTGTTGCTTTCATTTCTTGTTTCGGGTCTGGCCCCCAACCGTATAAGCCTTGTTTGCAATATATATCCTCAAGGATATCAATTTGGTGTGCCATACTCATACGGAAGGAAATCCCTTTTTATTTTACTTTTCTGCCACTAATCTTTTAATCTGTAATCCGTAACTTATCTGAACCAAGTTTCTACCTGGGACCAGAGTATGGGTACTCCATACCCATACTAGTCCTCCCTAGTACTTGTACGGGTACCAGCCCCCAAGCAGAACCCCAAACTCATTTTTGTAATTGGTTAAAATCAATCTAACTCACCCTATGCCATGCATTCATTTTCACTAATAATCCGGTAAATCAACCTACAAAAGCTAAATTATGTTTTTACAATAAAATACATTAAAGTGTTGATTTATGGTGTGCTATAAACTGGGCTAACATCTATAGATGCAGGGGAATTTATTTTCATTTTGTTTTATAACTTAGAACAAATGTATAGGTTCTCTTTGCAATTTCCCCCTTTTTCCCCCGGTTGTAATTTTTATTCCCCCATGTATTGCTTGTGCTTTATTGTAATATGTAAATGCATGTAACGAGTGTGAAAGAGTGTAGAAATAGGATTTCTATAATAATTCCCTAAATGATGAAAACTAAAATGGTTTTACGCGGTGAATGTAATTTTGAATCAACTGAATGAGAAATAAGTGACTCATCCGATACCCGAATCTCTGATCTAAGACTCTTTCCCAAGTAGACAACTTGGGTGGTGACTCTTTCAACTGCATCAAGATTTGGATCTCGATCCTTTTATTCATTAAAATTGGTTTATTGTGCAAACTTTAATTAAAAATGTTTTGTCATGCCTAATCCAACCAAACCCCCAGTGGCCCTGCCTCTCACACAGGCGCCAAGGGAGACCCACACGTCATCCACACCTGTCAGTGGCGACTTTGCTAGGGAAGTAATCTTATAACTTGCAAAATGTTGGTCTGTTTTAAAAGCTTAAAAGATTAAGAAGAGCACCGAAATCATTTACTTGATTTAACCCATTTTTGTTTTCATTATTTGGGAAAATTATCACACTCTATCTTCTCACCTCCTCCTCTCTAGCTCGATGCACTCTTCTTCTAGCTCTAGGATAGGGTGGCCTATTATTTCTATGATACTTGCAAAGGTATGACCCATGACCGCCACGGATATTGGGGCACCTTAGTGGGTGGAGCACTCATTGCTATCTCCTTCCAAAAGAGGCTTGATATGATGGGAACCTTGTACATTAACTTTCGATATGTCCCTTCACCATTCTTATCGAAAGCCATAGAACTTCACCCTCTAGGTACCCTGATTTCTATGAGAGATTAGACTAAGGAAGAATACCCTCAAACTCAGTGGGAGAAATAAGGATGGAATCGATCGCTTTACATGTGTTGTGATTAACCCCTGATACATTATTGTAATTTACACATGCATGCTACATCTCATGCATGTATTGATCTCTTGGTTATCACCTCAGCAGAAACTAAACCTCAAAGAGAAAGAGCTTGGCTACGATCTTAAGTTCGTTTGACTCACATCCTAGTTCCTCCAGCGCAGTTAAGGGTTGATCCACGTTAGTCCCCGGGTATTTTATCCAGCTGTCAGTTTAGTCTGGTTAATCTTTCTGCCTATCATCTTGAGGAGATGTCTCACATTCTGACTCCATATTGCCAGATTAATGTTGAGGTTGAGAATTTTGCTACTGGGGAGGAGGCAAATGCATCAAGGACCAAGGTTAGGTCGGAGATCGCAAATGCCGTCTCTCAGTACTTATGAAGTGATCAATTCTTGGACTGAAGGAATGATAAGATGCTAGCTGCCATTAGGGAAATCATGACCAAGAAGAGAAGGTCAATTGCCCATATTAGTGCTCCAATAGTGAATATAGTAATCAGTGAGCTGGTATCAGGAATTACTCATACTCCGTTCACTCAGTTTCGATTGCCGCCCGTGTAGACTTATAGGGATTCTTCCAGTCAGTTTAGTCAGTTGGGTTTTATGGGTCCATTCGATTTAGCTAGCTTTCCATTCCAGTCAGTGGGTATAGTGGCCCCTCCAGTCATCAATCAGTTCACTCAACCTAGCTAAGGGTTTGTGTCGCCGCTGTTTTAGTTCGGGGCATCTGGTTCAGTCCCAAATTTTATGGTCACACCTAAGGGGACGACCTTTCCTCAATCAATAGGTTTACCCTTAGGTGCGATCACCCAATCAGAAGGATCATATCTATCTTTAAAATTGTGTGACCTACTTTAGAAATTGCTTGCTACTAATCCTGGCTCCCAACCATCCATCCAAGCAGCTAGAGAGGAAGATTGGGTCCTTGATAACTTTAGTATTCCTAGCATAGTGAAGTATAAGGGAACCGGTCCATCTCAATCTGGTCATAGCCAAAATGTTCCCATGCACCTTGGAAGGTCTTGCTATCGAATGGTATAACACTCTGTCAAATGAGGTAACCGAAAATTGGAAAGCTTTATCGGAGGCTTTTATTGAATAGTATGGTTTCAATAGGACCATTAAAACTACTACACAGAATTTGGAGGCTATCAAGTAGGCCCTGAATGAGAAGTTCAAGCCTTACTTCGAAAGGTGGATGGCCACTCAAGTTCTATTGAAAGATAGGCTAAGTCTTCCCGAAATGAACGTGAAGTTAATGGATGGTGCTCTACCTGCTTATCGTAAGGTCCTTGGTATGGATAAATTCTCTAGCCATGTTGAGGTCTTTGAAAAAGCTGAGAAGTGGGAAAGAATAGAGGAGTTGGAGAAGGCAAGTGTACCGGTCAAACCTTGGTTCAAAAAGAATGACCCTTCAACCTCAGCCTAGGCTCCTAAGTCAAAATCCGATTTCGATCCTAAAATAACAGTGGTACAAGATGAAGTGGCTGCAGTCTGTACCATCGAAGATGTCATCTCCCCTTGTAAAGCATCTCTGCCTGCCATCTTCACCAAGTAGAGGGCGCTCGACCTTCTCCAAAGTATCAAGCCCTATGTCCCACCCAAACTTGAAGATATAGATTAATTTTATACTTATCACATTAGTGAGGGGCATCACACTAGTGCCTGTAGGGATCTGCTAGAGGCTATTCGCGGTTTGATTGGGGATAAGAAGATTCAGGAACCTGAGCTTAAACCCAGCACCATGAATAACCCCCTTCCAAATTTTGAGAAATAGGTTGCAGCTGTTGAATCAAGCTTGCCTGCCCACCATGTCTTCAATATGATCTCTCAAGCTAATCCTATAGTCCATTCAATAGTGGCCATGCCAAATGAGCCAACCACCATTGACATCGATGCATTCGAGTTAGAAGGAGTGTATGACAAGGAGGCGATATTGGTTCAACCGCAGCCAATTGATATCGATGCTTATCTATTGGAGAGTGATGGACTTGAGGGGCCTGCTTTATTTGTGGAAACCCCTGAAGGGAGAAGTTACATGAAAAAGTGGGTGTTGCATGTCACTCAAAGTGGAAGGATTCCTCCTGATCCTCTCCCAAGGAGAAGAAGGGGCAGAGATGTAGATATCTGGGTTACTCCAAGTACCGACTAGGGCCCAATCTTCACACCCACTATGGAAACTCAAACCTCAACCAGCAATGAGAAGAAAGATTCAAAAGTCGCCCCTCTCATCCAGCAATTGCAAGTTACCCCCGCTAAGTAAACCATCTAGCAGCTCCTCATTAACTTTGAGGAGCATCGCAAGCTACACCGTCTACTACTCTGGTTGAGGTATTTTCAATTATTATGGGGTCTCATCCTGATCAGATTGAACAGACCAAGTTCTATCCATTGGACCTCCTAGCAAAAGGAAACAAGCATAATAAGGCACTCTTCATTAGGGTGCAAATCTTTAATCATTCTATTCCTTATGTTATGGTGGATGACAGTTCCGCTCTTAACCTCTATCCAGCTAAGATCCTTCCTAATTTATTCCTCATTTAGGGCTGGACGAGGCCATGTTGGAGAAGTTTAATACTGTTAGAAGAGCATATGATGACACAAAGAGGAGTGTCATTGGGATCTTCGAAGCTGAAGTTACAGTTGGGGATGTGAAGTTCAAGGTCCTGTTCACCATTCTCGATATCCCCGTTACCTATTCATTACTGCTGAATCGACCTTGGCTCCACACATTGGGAGTCATCCCTTCCACTATTCATCAAAAATTTAAGCTCATCCACAATGGCAAGCTAGTGACCATTGATGCAGATGAATCGTCCGTTATAGCGGCTATAGAAGCCGAGAAAAAGGAATCTAGGGCGGCGGTAGCTCACCAAGCACGAAATCCTTAGTTAAGGGGCGCATATCACTCAAAATTGAGAAGATAATGATAAAGTAGGGTTATGTAAAGGGTAAAGGGCTATGCAAAAATCTACAGGGAATGCTGGAATCCCTCTCGCCTCTTCCATGGCCGTTCAGGCTCGGTCTAGGGAATCATCTAGGTGCTAAAAAGTCCAAGCCTCAGTCCTACCTCATGATAGGAGCTGAAATCAAGCAAAGGGAATTCATAGGTGAAGAGGAACCTGTCAAAGTTAGTGGCAAAAGGGTCCCATGCTTTGAAATCTTCAGTGATGTATATGACTTCAAGAAAGGCTGCCAGATTGAAACCTCGGTTTCTATGGAAGTATGTGGGAATGCTGAAGTAGATGAAATGAATGAGGCAATTGAGTCCATCACTAAAGCACTAGCGGTTCTTTTGAGGAAGAATTGGAAAAGAAATGAGAAAGATAATCCCATCAGTAAGGTTGTCAAGAACTTAGCAAAAGTAGTGGTCGAGGAAACACAAGCAGGCTTGCACACCAAGGCTACCAGTTCAGCTGTCAATCAACAAGACCATCTGCCTGTGGAGGATGATTCAAATGATGTAATATTTAGTACTGCAAACTTTTTTTATGCAAACAATCCCGCTTATAAGGCATATCATGAATAAGTTGTAAGCATCAGTGTCTTTATTTTTTAACACGTCATGAATAAATTGATGCACCTATCAATCACATTTTCCTCGAGTATTTCATTCTAATGACATCATGCACTCAAAACAAGAATATTCTTAAAACTATCATCATATTCATTAATGGAGTTGACCTTAAGTGTGATGCAATGGTATAGACGTCCAATGGTTAAAACCTATCATCAAAAGAAAGATAATAAAGGTGCTTAGCAAACATGATAATAATTAGCCCAAGTCCTTCTTTCTTTATGAGGGGGAAAGAGTACAAAACTATGAAGACTCATGAAAACACCAACAATATAGAAAGTACATATGGGGGAACAAAATTCACAGACCCTTCCGAAGCTCTAAAGAGAAGCTGGCCGTAAGTCAATCAAAAAGATTTTGTCGAAGAAAGTAGCTACCTACAAAGATTAGGCTAATAAACTTCCATTTGCAGGTTTGTGGGTACATAACCAGTGTAAGGACACCCACCGATCATACACCTTTCTCCTTGGTATATGGAATGGAAGCCATATTACTAGTTAAAACAGAAGTAAGATCCCTAAGAGTGGCACTTGAATCATAGTTGAAAGAATTAGATTGGGCAAGGGCCAGGTATGAATAGTTGAACGCAATAGATGAAAACCGACTTAAGGCACTCGACCATCTATAGATCAGCAGTGCATGGCTTGAGCTTACAACAATAAAATCAGATACACAAAACAACCTCTCAAAGTGGGTGATCTGGTCCATGCCAGGTCAACACTGACGTTAGGGGCAAGTGCAGGCCTAACTGGGAAGGGCCATTTATCATGAAGAAAGTCATTGGTAGAGGAGGAACCAAGCTTATAGATATGGAAGGAAATGAGTTCATGAATCCAGTGAATCAAGATAGGCTTAAGCATTATCATGTTTAGGTTAAAAGAATTAAATCATGAAAAAGTAGCATAAAGAATAAAATAAATAATATATCACCCGACATGTGGTACTCTACTGCTTGCGCAAAAATTAGGGTGCAACCTGCTGATCGGTATTCAACAAACTGGTCGGACAAAAGTTAGGGAACTCAGAATAAAGCCCGCTAGGCTGAAAACCCAAAAAGGGCGGCTTAGGCAAAAGTTAGGGCATCAAGAGAAAATTGTCAGTTGCTTTCTAGAAAATCTATTAAAGACCAGTAGGCAATAGGGGTTAACCATTGAAAATTATTACCATTGCCTATGTACTCAAATTAATCTCATCAATGAACATGTTACGATTTTGCTAAGAATCTTGGTCTTATGAATGCAAGCATGTCTTTAGGTGAAATAATCGTTGGTATGTGAACATCAATTTTTCTCTACATGTTATGCATCATTGTATTCATCTTTATCACACATTTGTAATATTCAGAAAAGCCTGCTGGATTGGAAACCCCGAAAGGGCGGTCCAGGCAAAAATTAAGGCAAAAAGAAAAAGTCCGCTGGGTTGAGCCGCCAAGGACAACTCAGGCAAAAATTAAGACAGCCTGCGGGATTGAAAACCTGAAAGGGCGGTCCAGGCAAAACTTAAGGCAAAAGCTTGTTAGGTTAAAAACCCGAAAGGGCGATCTAGGCAAAAGTTAAAGCTAAAAAGAAAAAGGTCCGCTGGGGTATGCCGTTAAGGATAGCCCATGCAAAAATTAGTACGAAAAGAAAAGGAAAATAAAATGTTCGAGAGGTCACCTCACATTGAATGGCCTATGAAAAAGTTAGAGCTTAATTCAGTCCCCTTGCTACAAAATCACCGAATATGGGTTCACAAGGCAATAATGCATAATAATCTCAGTTCTAGAAAAATCTACATGCACAGAAAGGAATATCAAAAGTACCAGTCCAGAAGTTGACAATCAAAATAAGCCATGCAGGGCCCAAAAGTATCAAACGGTCCAGAAAGCAATCATAGTCTAAGTTGCCGGGGGGTCTTGTCCCTGGTGGCCCTCCTGAGTCTAGCCCTGAGTATTTGCCAACAGATAATCTACATCTATGGTCATATGGCAATCGGCGTCACCAGCATTAGTAGCCGGCTGGGTGGGGTCCCTAATCTGTAAAGTCCCCACAGCGGCTGTAGTAGCATCAGCTCCATCAGTGCGCTGATCTATACCCCTATGAGTCACTCGATATGTAGAAAGATCATTCTCAGACTCGACATCGGATGGCTCAAGAGTCCACCTACTCTCAGTCATACGAGCCAACTATGCTTGTAACACCTCAGTCTCTCTCCTAGCTCTCTCTAGGTCTGCCTCTATCACTGGAATCAGAGCTAACTCTGCAGTTGCTGCTCATACCTACTCCTCCAGGAAACTAGCTCGATCCTCGACAACCTTTATATCTTAAGCAGATCTGTCTCACTCTATGGCCAGTAGGGTCTATGTGAAAATCAGAGGATTAGTACACATGTATAAATGTCATAGCATGCATGCATAGTTTGTTATATTTTGTAGATAAATAGGAAGCTCATCGCAGCTAAGGCATCTTGTGCCTTCATTAGATCCCTAGTCGAGTGGCACCTCGACGCAATCCTCTCTGCCTCAGCTACAGACACCTATGGAAACCCATTCAATCAGTTTAGAATGCATATCATAACAAAGGTGTAAGCTAAGAGTTTGGTATAGGAACTCACATGGGTCGCACTAAGGGGAACAAAGCAAATGGTGTGGACAGGCTCCTCCAACCCCACGCAGTACGCTTCCTCAGATGATCGAGGAGGTAGAAGGAAGAATCTAGGTCAGAGGACGCACTCCCTGGAGCCTCTAATAGTCTTGGCCCACTTCCCTGGTGAAGCCTGATCAGCCGGCGTCGCAGGGGCAGTGGCAGTACTAGTAGCAGTAGCTTGCTTTCACTTTCGAGCAGAAGACTATAGATAAAGATTACAAATTATCACACCAATGGTTTATATAAGTGATAGTAAAAGAGTAAATAATTCACAAATCTGAGTCAAAAGATATACCCGAGTGGCAGAACCTGCAGGCCTACAAATGCCCTCTATCTACCGAGCTAGGAAAGGACCCCCGCAGTCATCTCCGGCTCCATCATTGCCGCCCTCATCATCATCCCCATAGTGAAACTCGAGGGGACTATCTCCCAAATGGACCCTCGAGCATGGCTGGAGTAGTGAGGTAAGAATGAAATCAGGATAAGGACCCTCAACAGAAAGTACTTGGGCTTTCGCTCAGCAGATACAACCCTTGGTCCATCTCCGACAATAGGTATGGCCAGTAGACACCCACAGGGACAGGCAGAGGAATAGGCCTCTCCACCATAGAGCTCATCCGCCAGTTACAAACTCGCTCACCTAGGTACCACTCAAAGGAAAGTGGTGTCTCTAGAACAAACTGATGGTCATCCATCCCCTGCCGCATACCCTCAATCTTGTCATGGATGGCTATGTGCACCCAAGGGTCATGAATAATCTGTATATAATCAGAGCACACTGTAAGAACCCTATCTTCATAAATATAGTTTATCACTGATAGTTTGTTAAATTAAAAATGCAGCTTCAGATTTAAAAGGCTTACCCGATGAGAATGCAGCTGGCGGATATACTCCCAATACTCTGCTATAGTCCTGGGCTACTGCTACCAGGGGCCCATCCACTTGGATATAATATGAGATGTCTCAGGCTGACCGGCAAAACCTGGCCTAGGGACAAATAGGTGCTCGAATGCCCACATCTGTAAAAGAATTAAAAGTCAATCATAGAATAGTTTAAATGTAAGGATAAAAGCATAACGAAAGTTTAGTGTTTACCAGAAGGAGTAGATGACTAATCTTCAGCTCAGCCTGCTAACCTCGAACCCCGACGTCCAATCCGTGGTATAGCTGAGCAAGAATAGCCAAGCACTAATTCTTGGTAGGTAAACCGACAAGATCCTCCATAGTAGAGAGCAAACCCTAGTTGAGGTTGCTCGAGTATATAGGAAATAAGACGGTCGATAGAAGACTCAGAAGGAAGGACCTGGCATACTAATCCCTCCTACCTGCAGCAATTGGTCTCAGCTGTACCCGCAGTAAGTGTGTAGCTCCCTATACTTGAGCTTGTCCTTCCCGTTAGGATAAAGCCCAAGAAGTCTCTATACATAGTCCTTAACCTTGGCCCGTGAATGCCAACGGTCGGTATATACGTCAAAGTGAATGATATCTCCTCTCCAAGCTAATCCAGTCAATGCACACATGTTAGATGGGGTGACAGTCACCTCTCCGATGGTAAAACGAAAGGTGTGGGTAGTCTCTGACCACCACTCGGCCAATGCAGCGATGGCATTAGGAGCCAAAGTCTTCGGCCCCTCGGGAATGGCTCGAACAATGTTAGAGAAGCCTATATCATCAATCCGGGCTATCAGCTTAGTATCCTCATCAGTACAAATCTCTTCATACCACTTTTTGTAGAACCTCAAAGCCCCAATGGTCTTAAAAGGGAACTACAAAAGTGAGACAGCAGTACAACAGAGTTAGAATATAGTGGTTAAATGAGAACTAGGAAGAAAAGAGCAATTTGTGGAGACTTATGCATTCTGACCTAGGCAGGGGAACCCCGTATGGATGAGCCTTACCTATATGGGTACCTTACCACACTTATGAACAATGGGGTACGGGTTCCTGCAAATAGTTTTCATTAGAGAAAAGTTCCTGAATAGCCATTTTCACCATAACACGACCAAACTTCAGCAAAAGCTATCCTAAAAGTTCCCTAGACTAAAGTTACATGTAACAGGCTCTATTTCAACACCTAAAACATCCTAAAAGCATGCCAAATCAAAGAAATTCCAATTTGGGGGAAAATAAAAAATGGTGAATTTTAATCGACTTACTTGGAGTTCAGAGGGATATGACTCGGGAGAAGGAACTAGAGGGACTTCAAAAGAGGGGTTAAAACCAAGAAAACGGTCCATCTCTCGGAAAACATATCCAATGGCCATCGGACATCACCGGAGTTCTAGAATCGCCAATCAGGAGCAGTTCCTCGTGTTTCAGACCAAAACGGCCAGCATCAGGAATCTTCTTATACATCTTTGGGTTGACTCAAATGGAAAATCGTCGGAAATTGAGAAAATTAGAATTTTTGGTGAATAAGGGGAATGAGGACTGTGCGTATTTTTAAAACTGCCCCGAAGACCCGTATCGATGCCACAGACCCGTACAGGTTCCTTGTCATTAAAACTCCATCCGCACGGCTATAGCCTACCTATACGGGTCTCCTCTTATCCCCAGGGACAAATTTTAAACCGGTGTTTCATAAAAGTGCTAAAGATACATCTAGTCCAGATATGGGACCTACCTAATGCTTCTAAACTCAGTCTTTTCAGTTAATTAGGGGCAACTCCCCACTTCCCAGTAGTGGAATTATCTAGGGGCATCCCCCCACTTCCCAATAGTGGAATCAAATCAAAGGGCATCCCCCCATTTTTCAATAGAGGGATCAGATCCAGGGGCGACCCCTCATTGTTCTAGGAGCATCCACCAATCGACCTAGGGGCGCTCACCCTAGGGGTATTCCCCAGCAGCAAAATAAGAGGCGAACGGGCCGAGCCTGGCATTTCCCACACATGATTTTTTGATTTTTCTCATCCACACTTCTTTATTCTTAATTGAAGGGGCAAAAATTATTTTTTCCACAAAAGTCAATTAAGAATAAAGAGGTGTCTACTTAGACAACAACTGATTCGGTGTTTGATTATTGTTCTTTTTCAGGTCATTCCAAATTCCCTAATAGGAAAGTCGATCCACCTTAGGAAAGGGATATGAGGAGAAGTCATCTGCCTTAAGAAAGGGATACATCAATCAGGAAAGTCATCTGCCTCAAGAAAGGGATGTGTATTGGTAGGAGAGTCATCCTCCTTAGGAAAGGAATATATCATCATCAGTCAAGAGAGTCGATCCGCCTTGGGAAAGGGATACGAGGAGAAGTCATCAGCCTTAAGAAAGGGATACATTATCATAAGTTAGGAGAGTCGATCCGCCTTAAGAAAGGGATACATCAAAGTCAGTCAGGAGAGTCGATCCACCTTAAGAAAGGGATACACACCTTCCCCCAAGCAGAGTTATTAGGGATATGCATAGTAGCGCAAGGAAAGTCATCTGCCTTAAGAAAAGGATACACATACCTTCCCCAGTAGAGTTATGAGGGGTACGCCTCAGCAAAGGAAACAAGTTTGCTTCAAAGGAACTTACCCATGCCATTACCTCAGGTATGATTTCTAAACCCTCGCTCATATCGTGAGATCATACAAATCCATATCTGTAATGATCCCACGATGGGTAGTCTGTGAGCACTAGATTTTAATGATCGTTCTTATAAAACTATAATGAGAGCTATATGATGTAATGTCTTTCAAGTGTTGTCCATCTGAGGTGTTCCTACTACTGCAGAGTTGAGTTTGGCTATAACACGAAGACCTAGGCTGACCTTAGGTACCCGTACGGGTGCTGCATACTGGTACGGATCCACTCGCAGACCTGTATGGGTGACTACCTTCCATAAACCTAGGGGGTCTCGTACGGCTCCCCTGGTACTGGTACGGGTGGGGTCCTATCCGTATGGGTACAGTTGTTTCCTATTCAGGCTTTTTCGGAAATAGTCTCTTACCATTTTTGGGAAAAGGCAGGTCTTAAACGTGATTTATTGCATTCAGACCTCTTCTCCCCCGTAAAAAGGGGTCTTCCCTTCACATTTTACACAACACACATTTCATACGAAAATTATACTAAAACTCTAGAAATTTCTATAGGTATAGAAAAGGTATAGTGGGGGTATAGGAGGTATAAAATAGGGAGAAAATTCTTCCTTTGAGGTTTTATCCATATTTTATTCATTCCAAGCTTCTTTTATTAGAGTTTAGGGGAGATTCTATCCATACAAATACTCACCTAAATAGTCCTATTCCATCTACTTTGGTCGGGCTCTCTCAATAATAAAGGGTTCATCTCAAAGTGGATTCACATCAAAAAGGTAACGCTCCTGAGTTTCAAAGAGACTCACATCTCAATTATTTTGTTATTATTATTACTTCTTGCTTCTATTATATCTGTTGCTTTCATTTCTTGTTTCGGGTCTGGTCCTCACCCGTATGAGCCTTGTTGGCACCATATATCCTTAAGGATATCAATTTGGTGCACCATACTCATAAGGAAGGAAATCCCTTTTTATTTTCCTTTCTGCCACCAATCTTCTGATCTGTAATCTGTAACTTATCTGAGCCAAGTTTCTTCCTGGGACCAGATAGGACCCGTATGGGTACCCCATACCTGTACCGATCCTTCCTAGTAACTGTACGGGTACCCTCCACCCATATGGGTACCAACCCCCAGGCAGAACCCCAAACTCATTTTTGTAATCGGTTAAAATCAATCTAACTCACCATATGCCATGCGATCATTTTCACTAATAATCCAGTAAATCAACCTACAAAAGCTAAATCATGTTTTTACAAAAAAATACATTAAAGTGATGATATTTGGTGTGTTATAAACTGTGCTAACATCTGTGGATGCAGGGGAATTTATTTTCATTTTATTTTATAACTTAGAACAAATGTATAGGTTCTCTTTGCAATTTTTCCCATTTTTCTCCGGTTGTAATTTTCATTCCCCCATTTATTGCTTGTGCTTTATTGTAATATATAAATACATGTAATGAGTGTGAAAGAGTGTAGAAATAGGATTTCTGTGATAATTCCCTAAATGATGAAAACTAAAACGGTTTTACGCGGTGAATGTAATTTTGAATCAACTGAATGAGAAATAAGTGACTCATCCGATACCCGAATCTCTGATCGAATAGGTATGAGTCTCCTACCTAGAGGGAACCGTACCAAAACTCTTTCCCAAGTAGACAACTTGGGTGGTGACTCTATCAATTATATAGGGATTTGGGTCTCGATTCTTTTATTCATTAAAATTGGCTTATTGTGCAAACTTTAATTAAAAATGTTTAGTCACGCCTAAATCCAACCAAACCCCCAGGGGGGCCGCCTCTCACACAGGTACCAAGGGACACCCACATGTCATCGACACCTCACAAGAAGGGTGAGAGGATCGAGGAAGAGGACTCCATGACCGAGATTGTAAAGAAGCTTGCCAGGGCCCTGACTGAGAAAGCCAATATGTCAAATAAATCACTATTCACTACCGAATAAAAGATAGCTATAGAACATGACATGGACGACATTCTGATGAAGACCATATAGGATGCTCCACCTGCTGCTGACATCACCACTGAAGTCCTACTGCCTATGGAGGATGAAAACATGGATGATGTAATCTTTAACATTTCTGATGTATTTGATGCAAACAATGTCGCCTATAAGGCTTTCAATTCAATGAATGACTCTTGTTTTGCTTACTTGTTTGATGTTTTACCTGATGGATCCATGCACTCACATAACCATACACATTATGTTTTTGGTATTCAAGACACTTCTTTACAAGAAATAAATCTAAGTACTAATGAAAACCCAAAAATGGTAACCATTTCCAACAACTTGACTCCCAAAGAAAAAAGTGAGATAATAAAAGTGCTTAAAAGACATGTTAACGCTTTCGCTTGGTCATACAAAGACATTCCAGGGGTCGATTGTCACATTGTTGACCACAGAATCCCAACCGATCCTAAGTTCAAAACCCTCAAATGGAAGCTTCATCAATTAAGGCTAGAATGAGTAGAACAAGTTAAGACAGAGGTTTCGCGATTAATCAAGGCTCCTTTTGTCGAAGTGGTAGAATACTGACTTGGTTGTCCAACATCGTTCTGGTTCTAAATAAGGATGGTAAGGTCCGAGTTTGTGTTGACTTTTGAGATCTCAATAGAGCTTCACCAAAGGATGATTTCTCACTCCCCCACATCAATGTCCTAATTTACAGTGCCACTAGGGCGGCCATGTACTCATTCATGGATGGGTTCTCGGGGTACAATCAAATCTTGGTAGATGTTATCGATAAGGTTAAGATAACTTTCATCACCGAATGGGGGTTCTATTGCTATAAGGTTATGCCGTTTGGGCTGAAAAATGCAGGGGCTACTTACCAGCAAGATGTGACCGCTCTCTTGCACAACACGATCTATAAAGAGGTAGAGGTGTATGTAGATGATATGATTGTGAAGTTTACCACCCAAGAAGAGCACCCTGCTACTCTCGACAGATTCATGACTAATATTGAGAAGTATAATCTCTGCTTAAATCTGAAGAAATGTATGTTTAGGGTCACTTTAGGTAAATTACTAGTACACGTAGTCAGCCAGAAAGGGATTAAAATGGATCCTGATAAGGCCAAAACCATCAAGGATATGCCTCCATCAAAAAGGGAAAATGAAATCTGATCTTTCCTATGGTCCTCGTAGTATGTTAGTCAGTTACCACTGTGTGTGAACCTATCTTCAAGTTATTAAGGAAGTATCAACCAGTTGTATGGAATGACAAATGCCAAGTAGTGTTTGACATAATCAAGGCCTACCTGATCGACCCACCCATTCTAAAACCACACACCCCCAGGAAACTCTTGATCCTGTATTTGGCAAATGAGGAATCTTCTGTAGGGGCAGTGCTTGTCTAAGAGTATGATGATAAGTGGGAGTACACAGTCTATTACTTAAGTAAGAAGTTGTTGGATTATGAAACCTAGTATTCGGTTGTAGAGAAAACTTACACCACCATAGTTTGGCTCACAAAGAAATTACGCCACTCCTTTCAATCCTACCATATTCAGGCCGTATCTAAGATCGACCTGATGAAATACCTTTGTCAGTCTTCTACCCTGGTCAGAAAGCTTTCTCATTGTTTGTTGCTTCTTTCGGAGCTCGACATTGAATATGTAATGAAGAAGGTTATCACGGGGCATGCTGTCACTGAATTTCTGTCCAATCAAGCTCTTGACTCCGATTATGTTAAGAACTTGGAGTTCCCTGACAAACAGATCGTTGCCATCACCACTACTAAGCATGTATGGACTATGTACTTTGACGGTGCTATGAATCACTGAGAGGTAGGTCTTGGAGTCATCTTGGTCACACCAAATAATGAGATCATTCTATTGTCCAAACTCTTAGAGTTCACTGTTAGTAATAATGGCACCGAGTATGAAGCTTGCTTGTTCTTGAGGCTCTCCTTCAGGTCGGCGCTAAAACTATATCTATGATCAGGGATTCAGCTCTTATCATCCGTCAGGTTATTAGCGACTGGGAGCTTAAAGAGGAATCTCTACGCCCTTACGTCGACATTGTCTAAAGCATTTCTGAGAAGTTCCAATCTTGTTTATAATGTCATGTACCTTAGAATGAGAACCAAATGGCTGACTCTCTTGCCACCCTAGCTTCATTATCGAATGGACCTCAATGACAACTATTTATCTGTTGGTTCTGTTATTGACCAAGCTCCCCTATCATGCTCAGTATGTTCAGTAGGTCCTCGACATTTTCGTTGAGCCCTGCTGGTATTTTGACATTATCCCATTCCTCCAACATGGATAGTATCCTCTAGATTCCTATAACTGCGGAGGCTCATCGTCTAGTTCTAGATAGTCGATAACGATTTCTTCAAGCGCACTATTGTTTTGTTGCTTAACTGAGACCGAAGCTCAGTGGTTGATTGATCAGGTCCATTTCAGTGACTGTGGCCCTCATATGAATGGTCTCGCTCTCGTAAAGAAGATACATCAATTGGGTCATTTTTGGCTCACCTTAACAGTAGATTGCATCGCCCAAGTAAAACGGTGCCACCAATGCCCGACTTATATGGATATGCAATAGTTACCACCTATCAAGATCTATCACTTATCTACTCCTTGGCCATTCTCAGCGTGGGGGATAGATATAATTGGTGAAATTCTCCCTTCATCGACAAACGGGCACAAGTTCATTGTGGTGACTGTTGACTACTTCTCTAAATGGGTAGAGGATGAATCCTAAACTAAAGTTACCACTAAGAAGATTGCCAAATTCATAGAAAAGCACATTTTTGCTCGATATGGACTTCCGAATCATGTAGTTTCAGACAATGGGGTACAGTTCCAAGGGGCAACTGCTAAATTGATTGAAAAGTTTGGGATTGAACACCATAGATCTTCTCCATACAAATCGCAAGATAATGGTGTTGTCAAAGCCGAGAATAAATCAGTGAACAAGATCCTCTCTAAGATGATAGCCGGCTATAGAGATTGGGCCGACAAGTAAACTTTTGCCATTTGGGGTTATCGCACAAGCATCTGAACCCTGACCTGTCAAACCCCATTCTCCTTGGTCTATAGAATGGAAATGGTTCTCCTAATCAAGACCCAAGTAATTTCACTACAGCTTGTGCTACAAGCCAAGCTACAAGAATCTGAATGGAATAGGGCGAGGTTTGAATAGCTTAATATGATGGACGAACAGAGGCTAAAGGCTTTAGATAATCTCTAAATGTATCAACAACGTATGGCTCGGGCTTATAACAACAAGGTTAGACACCAGAAGTTCCCACTAAAAGCCGGAGATCTAGTCCTTAAGTGGTTGAAACCTTCCACCACTGATGCGAGGGGAAAATTTATACCTAATTGGGAATGACCTTATGTGATAAAAAAAGATGCTTGGTAAAGGGGCAACCAAGATTATGGACATGGATGGGAATGAATTTGTGAACCTGTTGTGCGCATTGGATTTAAGCGATCCATCTCGCAAAATGATGATGAGAGCTAGATAATGCATTCTTTTACAGGTGTTATCCATCAGAGGTGTTTCCACTGCTATACAGTTGAGTTTGGCCATTACACGGAGACCTTGACTGACCTTAGGTACCCATACGAGTGCTGCCTAGTGGTACGAATCCACTAGCAGACCTGTACGGGTGACTACCGTTTATACGTCTAGGGGGGACCCATACGGGTCCCCTGGTACTAGTACGGGGAGGGCCCCACCCTTATGGGTACACTTGTTTCCCGTACAGGCCAATTCAGAAGTAATCTCTTACCATTTTAGGAAAAGGCAGGTATTGAATTCGGGATCACCGAATTCTGACCTAATTTCACCATATAAAAGGGGCTTCTCCTCTCATTTTTAGAACACACAATTCATAAGCAAAATTACTATAGAAAAATTATAGTTCTAGCAATCTCTATAGGTACAGTTGAGGCATAGGACGTATAAAGTGGGGAGAAAACCCATTCATCGAGGTTTTGTCCATATTTTATTCATTCCTAGCTTCGTTTATTAGGTTTTAGGGGAGATTCTGTCCACTCAAATACTCTCCTAAATAGTCCTAACTAAGCACATACTTTGGCCGGACTCTCTCTACAGTAAAGGGATCGCCTCAAAGTGGATTCACATCTTAAAGGTAACGCTCCTGAGTTTCAAAGAGACTCACATCTCCAATGTATTATTATTGTCAGTTTATTCTGTATCTACTGTTATTTCAATTCTCATTTTGGGTCTGATCCTGATTCATACGGGCTTTGTTGGTACCTGATATATTATTTTAGTGATTATACTGGTGTGCCAGACTCATATAAAGGGAATTCCCGCTTCTATTTTATCTCCTCTATAATTAACCTATTGAATAAATTAAACACTGGTTCTGTCAAATTCGATAGGACCCGCATGGGTCCCCCATACCCATACAGGTCTTCCCCGGTAGCCATACAGGTCCCACCCACCCGTACGGGTACCGACCTCCAAACAGATGCCAGACTTCTTTTTTGGTTAAATAAAAATCAACCAACTCACCTTTTGCCATGCGGTCATTTTCACTAATAATCCGGTAAATCAACCCACTAAAGTTAAAATACGGCTTTACAATATAATCAAATTTTTCTCAATGAAATGCTGATTTGTTATGTGCTATAAACTATGCTAATGTCTGTGGATGCAGGGGAATTTATTTTCATTTTTGTTTTATAACTTAGAATAAATGTACAGGATCTCTTTGCAATTTCCCCCTTTTTTTCCCCTGGTTGTAATTTTTATCCCCCATTCATTGCTTGTGCTTTATTGCAATGTAAATACATGTAACAAGTGTCAAAGAGTGTAGAAATAGGATTTCTATGATAATTCCCTAAATGATGAAAACTAAAACGGTTTTACGCGGGTGAATGTAATTTTGAATTAACTAAATGAGAAATAAGTGACTCATCCGATACCCGAATCTCTAATCCAATAGGTATGAGTCTCCCACCCAGAGGGAACCGTACCAAAACTCTTTCCTAAGTAGATAACTTGGGTGGCGACTCTATCGATTGTATCGAGATTTGGGTCTCGATTCTTTTATTCATTAAAATTGGCTTATTGTGCAAACTTTTACTAAAGAATATTTTATCACACCTAAATCCAACCAAACCCCCAGTGGGCCCCCCTCTCTCAAAAAGGCGACAAGGGAGACCCACATGTCATATACACCTCATAGTGGCAACTCTGCTAGGGACATAATCTTTTAACTTGCAAAATGTTGGTTTGTTTTGAAAGCTTAAAAGATTAAGATGAGCACCGAAAATCATTTACTTGATTCAACCCATTTTTATTTTCATCATTTGGAAAAATTATCACACTCTATCTTCTCACCTCCTTCTCTCTAGCTAGATGCGCTCTTCTTCTAGCTCTAGGTTAGGGTGCCCTATTATTTTCGTGACACTCATGAAAGTGTTACCCATGCCCGCCAAGAAGTGGGGACACTCTAGTGGGTAGAGCACTCGTTGTTATCTCCCTCCGAAAGAGGCTTGGTACGATGGGAACCTTCTACATCAAACTTTCGATATGTCCCTTTGCCATTCTTATTAAAAGCCATAGAATTTTATCCTCTAAGGTACCTTTTTTATGAGATTAGACTAAGGAAGAATGCCCTCAGACTCAACAGGGAGAAATAAGGACAGAATCGATCACTTCGCACGTGTTGTGCTACCTACTCTTGTAATTAACCCCACCATGCATCGCTGTAATTTATGCATGAATATCATATCCCATGCATGTACTGATCTCTTGGTTACTCACTCAGCTCAAGAGCCGGCAATCCTGTCCAACACTCATCTCGATCACTATCGTGGGTTAGCTTGGTCGGTCAGTTCAACTAGCAAACCCAATGCTCTACACGATCAGTAGTGGGACTTATTCGCTCCTCCAAGAGGCTATTCTGCAGTTTCACTATAGTAAGGACCCAAGGCAGTTACTGGACTTTGTGGTTATGCCAAAGGGGACCATCCTTCCTTATTTCATGGGTCTACCCTACGGCGTAACTCAGGACCAAATGGCTCATTATATGGCCCATGATGACATCTCACCTTGGGATACTCCACTTTTGGTCATATTCAGGAAGTTGAAGGAATACGGATTGATTGATCACCTACGGCCATATGTTCAACCAAAGCCCAAAGAGAGGGGCAATTTTTATATGTATCATGTCAGTCCTGGTCATCTGACTAAAATATGCGAAGATCTCCTCAAAGCTATCACTACATTAATCAATGAAGGCAAAGTTTGTGAACCCCATAGAAGAGGGGAGGAAATAGCCATGATTAACTCAGGATTAGAAGTGTGGAAAAGCATTATGGAAGCTAAGAAAGCAAGAGAAGAACCATCCAAATTTGATCTCATAGCTGTCAAACAGTGGAGTGGAGAGCCCGTCCATGATTACTTTCAAAGGTGGTTAACAGTCACGGTAGCCCTTAAAAGAAAACCTTAGGAAATGGAATTAGTTGACCGGTTCATCTTTGGATTATCACCTCAGCTTCTTAAGATGCCATTCGCAAAGGCCTACAAGTCTATCCCTAAAAGTTACAAAGCCGCTATAGAAGTTGAGAGACTCTCCAAGATTATGGGGGATGAGGACCCGTCAAGAATTGAAGTAGACAAAGCCGTCGATACTCTCACCAGTTTAATATACACTATTTTGAAACTAGGGGATAAGAAGAAGAATCTATTTAGGAAGCACTGAGAAACCTGGCCCAAGTCACAAGGGAAGTCGTGAATGAAGTGTTGACCGAGAAAAAGTTGCAAGATCTGGATCGTGACCTGACTCACATTCTAATGAATTACCAAGAAGACCCTCCGCCTGTGGAGGATGACAATGCAATTTTATGTAATGAAAATGATGTAGCCTTCTGGCATCTTGATGATAATAGTAGTGATTTTGCTTACTTGTTTGATGTTTCGCCTAACGGAGACATGCATTCATCTGAGCATACACATAACATTTTTATCACTCATGACGTTTCATTACATGACATTAATTAGGGTACAAAGCAAACTTCAAAAATGGTAACCATTTCCAATGACTTAACCCCTATCCAAAAAAGAGAGATAATAAAAGTTCTTAGAAAACATGTTAGCGCATTCACATGGTCCTACAAAGATATGCCTGGGGTAGATCGCCAGATAGCTGAGCATCGTATCCCTACTGACCCCAAGTTCAAACTAGTTAAATAGAAATTGAGAAGATTGCGCCTAGAATGATCTGATAAAATCAAAGCTGAAGTTGTTAGGTTACTTGAAGCTAGGTTCATCAAAGTATTTGAGTATCCAACATGGTTAGCTAATGTTGTCTCGGTTCTTAAGAAAGATGGAAAGGTCAGAATGTGCATTGACTTTTGTGATTTAAACAGGGCTTCTCCCAAGGACAATTTCCCATTACTACACACTGATGTGCTAATAGACAGCGCCGCTAGAGCCGCAATGTACTCATTCTTGGATGGGTTCTCTGGATACAATCAGATTCTAATGGACATTATAGATAAGGTCAAGACAACGTTCATCACTGAGTGGGGGGTATATTATTATAAGGTAATGCCCTTTAGATTGAAGAATGCAGGGGCAACTTACCAGAGAGCCGTAACAGCTTTGCTACATGACATGATCCACAAAGAGGTTGAGGTTTATATGGATGACATGCTAGTTAATTCCAAGATGAGAGAAGAACATCCTGAGATCTTGGAAAGGTTCTTACCAAGGATTAAGAAGTACAACCTCCGGTTGAACCCAAAGAAGTGTGTGTTTGAAGTTACATCAGGGAAGCTTCTTGGGCACGCAGTCAGTCAAAGAGGAATCAAGGTTGATCCTGATAAGGTTAAGGCCATTCAAGAAATGCCTATTCCTAGAACGGAAAAGGAAGTCAGGTCATTTCTAGGATCGCTTTAGTATGTAAGCCGTTTTATTGCCAAGCTAACCATGGTTTGTGAGCCTATCTTTAAGTTGTTAAAAAGAAAGTAGCAAATAGAATGGAACGATCATTGTCAGATGTCCTTCGATAAGATAAAGGTGTACCTAGTGAATCCTCCGATTTTGAAACCTCTGATGCCTGGTAAACTGTTGATACTCTACTTAGCCATAAAGGAGTCATCTATAGGTGCAATGTTGGTCCAAGAACAGGAAGATTATGAAACGAAGTACATGATAGCACATGTACTACCATGGTGTGGCTAACCAAGAATTTAAGGCATTACTTCCAGTCTTATAGAATCCAAGAAATTGTGAAAGTAGATCTAATGAAGTATCTTTGTCAATCCCTTACATTGGCAGGAAAACTCTCTCATTGGCTCTTATTGCTATTTGAGTTTGATACTGAGTATGTAACAAAGAAGGTCATCAAAGGGAGAGTGTTGGCTAAATTTTTGGTAAGTCAACCCATAGAATCTGATTATATGGGGAACCTGGATTTTCTGGATGAACAGTTAGCAACAGTGGAAGTAGAGAGGACTGAATGGGTTATGTATTTCAACGGGGCTATAAATAGAAAGGATGTCAGTCTTGGGGTAGTCATCGTCACACTATAAAATAAAGTTATCCCACTGAGCAAATGATTGGAATTCCTTATCACCAATAATAGAGATGAATATGAGGCTTGTCTCTTCGATCTTGATGTCCTATTGAAAGCAGAAGCAAAGGAGGTCAAGGTGATGGGAGATTCTGCTTTAGTAATAAAACATGTTGTTGGGGAATGGAAAATCAGAGAAGGGTCGCTCAAACCATATGTAGAAGTAGTTTGGGATATGGCGGCACAATTCAATCAATGCTTCTTCCAATATATACCAAGAGATTCGAATCAAATGGCTGATTCTTTAGCTATCCTACCCTCAATGTAGGAAGGAGAAGAAGTGCAGCCCATCCGCCCACTCATAATGGGGATGGCACACTCCCTGTTTCAAGAGAAGAATCGAGTCATGACTGTGGGGGAGCAAAAGATTTATTGGTTTGATGACATTAAAAGGATCCTGAGGGAAGGTAAATGCCCCAACGGATCATCAGGTTCAGATAGCTTGACTCTTATAAGGTTAGCCACACAATTCAGACTAATTAATGAAGATCTCTTCAATAGGACAGCTAAGGGGTTACTGTTAAGGTGTTTATCAAAAGAAGAAGTAGAAAAGGTGATGACCCAGGTACATTCAGGGGATTGCGGCCCGCATATGAATGGCATGGCTTTAGCAAGGAAAATTCAGAGATTGGGGTACTTTTGGACTACGATGAATGCTGACTGTGCAGACAAGGTTAGGAAATGTCATGAATGCCAGATCCATGGGGACATATAGCATCTACCTCCATCCAAACTTCACAATTTGTCTACTTCTTGGCCTTTCTCGGCGTGGGGGATAGATATAATTGGTGAAATTCGGCCATAATCAACCAACGAACATTGATTCATCATAGTCGCGGTCGATTATTTTCAAAATGGGTAGAGGCTAAATCGTACTCCAATATCACTGCCAAGAAGATGGCCAAGTTCATAGAGAGGCATATGTTTGCTTAATATGGGGTTTCACATCATGTGGTCTTCGATAACGGGGTTTAGTTCTAAGGGGCAACCAGTGAGTTATTTAAGAAGTTTAATGTTGAATATCACAGATCTTCTCCATACAGGCCACAAGCTAATGGGATAGTAAAGCTGTTAAAACGTTGATTAAGAAAATCTTATCCAAGACAGTAGCCACTTGTAGGGATTGGGATGACAAACTTCCATTTATAGTTTGAGGGTATAGAATCAGTGTGAGGACACCTACTGGCCAGACACCTTTCTCTTTGGTATATGGGATGGAAGTAGTATGACCTGTTTAACAGAAGTAAGATCATTACGTGTAGCACTCAAAGCTCAGTTGAAAGAATCGGATTAGGCAAAGGCTAGGTATGAACAGTTGAATGCGATGGATAAGAAATGGCTTAAGGCACTCAACCACTTACAGATGTACCAGCATTGTATGGCTCGAGCTTATGGATATGGATGGAAATGAGTTCGTGAATCCAGTAAATCAAGATAGGCTCAAGCGCTATCATGTCTAGGTCAAAAGAAATAAATCCCAAAAAAGTAGCACAAATAATAGAATAAATAATTAAATAAAACACCCGACAAGTGGTCCTCTACTACTTAGACAAAAATTAGGGTGCAACCCGCTGATCGGTATTCTACAAATCGATCAGCCAAAAGTTAGGGAACTCAAAATAAAGCCCGCTAAGTTAAAAAAACCTGAAAAGGGCGGCTTAGGAAAAAGTTAGGGCATCGAGAGAAAAATATCAGTTGTTTTCCGAAAAATCTACAAAAGACCAGTAGGCAGTAGGGGTTAACCATTGGAAATTGTTACCATTGCCTATGTACTCAAATTAATCTCATCAATAAACATGTTATGAATTGCTAAGAATCTTGGTCTTGTGAATGCATGCATGTCTTTAGGTGAAATAATCGCAAGTATGTGAACATCAATTTTTTCGGTATCACGTTATGCATCTTTGTTAAAATTCTTTATACTGCGCGCACCATTCAGTAAAAGACAAAAAATACCGATGGGTCACAAAAGAAATTAGACCCATGCAGAAGTCAAAAAAGCCTGCTGGGCTCAAAACCCGAAAGGGCAGCCCAGGCAAAAAGCTTGTTGGATTGAAAACCCGAAAGGGCAGTTTAAGCAAAATTTAAGGCAAAAGAAAAAGAATCTGCTGGGCTAAGCCATCAAGGACAACTCAAGCAAAAATTAGGACACGAAAAATGAATATTCGGTAGGTCATCTCTCATCGAATGGCCTAGGCAAAAATTAGAAAACCGCCTAATCCCTTCGCTATAGAATCATCGGGAAGAAGTAACTAAGGTTCACAAAACGGCAATATTTAATGGTCTCGATTTAAAAAAGTTCACATGCATAAAAGTTAAAAGTCAAGAGTAGCAGTTCAAAGTTCACATTCAAAACAAGCCACGTATGGCCCAAAAGTATCAAAAGGCTATATGAGTAATCAAATCTAAGATGCCGGGGGATCCCGTCCCTAGCTACCCTCCTAAGCCTGAGCCTGGGTATCCGCTAGCAGGTCATCCACATCTATGGACATGTGCTCCTCTGCCCCATTGGCATCAGCAGCTGGCTGAATAGAGTCCCTA
Source organism: Euphorbia pulcherrima (assembly GCA_947683365.1). Classification (NCBI taxonomy): domain Eukaryota; kingdom Viridiplantae; phylum Streptophyta; class Magnoliopsida; order Malpighiales; family Euphorbiaceae; genus Euphorbia; species Euphorbia pulcherrima. Next base: position 13,055,100 of record CANTUS010000013.1, read on the forward strand.
ATCCCTAATGCCTCCGCCCCGATAGTAGCATCCTCACCCTCAGTAGGCTGACCTCCTCCCCTCCAAGTCACTCAGTATGCAGAAAGATCATCCTCGGACTCAACATCGGAAGGGCCCGACATCTGCCTGTCCTCGGTCATCATCGCTAGCTGGCCTCTCAACATCTCTATCTCGACCCTCGCCTGAGCAGTCTCGGCCCTAGGCTGATTAGCCTCAGCAGTAGCCGCCCTCAGTTGCTCCTCCAGGAATCTAGCCCTCTCCTCTGTAGCATTGAGGTCCCGGGTAGATCTACTGCGCTCTATGGCTAGTAAGGTCTGCATTAGAATCACGAGATCAATATACATATATGCATGTATCATGCATAGTTTGTTAAATTTTGCAGGTAAAACTTACCAGGGCTAGTGCATCCTACGCCAGTAGCATGTCTCTCACCAAAAAGTACCCCCTGGCAATCCTCTCTACCTCAGCAATAGTCGCCTAGAAATAAAAGGTCACATCAGGATGGAACATTTTAGGCAATCACTATAATGGACAAGGTTGAAAGTGAGAAACTCCTTATATAGGTAGAACTGGAAGGAGTGAAACCAATGGGCTGGACCAACTCCTCGAGCTCCTTGATGGCTCACTTCCCTGAATGATCGAGGAGTTAGAAGAAGGTATCTAGCTCAGCTCAGAGGATCCCCTCTCTCACGAATCCAAAAGTGCGAGACCGCTTCACCGATGGCTCAGGGCCTAGAGCAGCAGTCGTAGCAGTTCTCTTCCGCGTAGGGACGGGAGGCTTTAGTAATAAGACATCATACTCAGAATACCAAGCAATTACAAGAAATCATAAAGTATTCACAAGGCTTCAAGTCAAGAAAATACCTGGGAAGAAGGGGTAACAGACCTAGCCGAGCCCCCAGTACCCCGAGCCACGAATAGGCCCCTATGGTCACCCCCAGCCCATCCTCATCATCACTCTAGTTCTCATGATGATTCCTCTCACAAGGAGGGAGAAGCGAGGAATCGATGAAGTCTCTATAAGAACCCTCCACAGATAGCACTCGAGCCCCCTCGCCTAATAAATAAAGCCCTTAGTCAATCCCCGACATTAGATAAGGCCAGAAGATGCCCATTGGGATTGCGGGAGGAATGAGTCTCTCCACCACTGCACTGGTCCTCCACTCTCGGACCTGCTCGCCGAAGTACCTCTTAAAGGAGAGTGGTGACTCCAAGACAAGGAGGCGGTCATCAACACCAGCTTGCATTCGCTCAATGGCCCCATATATGGCTAATCTCTGCCACGGGTCTCGGATAACCTACACGGTATAAGTGCACTGTGAGTATCACAACCTAGTAAATATAGTTTCTACTAATGGTTTGCTGAAATGTAAAATGAAGGTTTAATAAGGAAGAAGTTTACCCAATCTGAGCGCAGCTGGTGGTCCTGCCAAAATCCCATCCACTTGGAGATGATATGCGGTGTCTCGAGCTGCATAGGCAACCCTGGCCTAGGGATGAACTGGTGCTCGAAAGCCCAATCTGAAAAGCAAAACTAGGATTAGTCACAACATAGTTTGAATGAAGAGATAAAACACTAGAGATGAGCTTCCACCTTTACCAGCAATATCAGGTGGTAGATCTTGAGCTCGGACTACTGGCACGAACTCCGATATCCAGCCCATAATACAACTACGCCAGGATGGCCTGTCACCAGTTCTTGCCTGGGACGGTCGCAAGATCCTCTACAGCGGCAAGCAGACTATAGTTGAGGTTGCCCGAGTAGACTGGGAAGAAGATAGTAGTAAGGAACGTTAGCAGGAAAGACCTAGCATACTGATCCCTCCTATCAGCTATAATAGGCTTGGGCTGCCCAATCTAGTAAGTATGAAGATCCCCATACTTGAGCTTGTTCATCCCACCCGGATGAAGCCCAAGTAATCCAGCTATATAGGCCTTGACATCAGGCCGGGAGTGCCACCTATCAGCAAACACATCAAAGTGGATGATCTCCCCGCTCCACTCTAGCCCCGTCACAGAATAAAAATCGAAAGGAGTAATAGTGGCCTCCCTGAACGGTAAGTGGAAACTATAGGTCATCTCCGACCACCTCTCCGTTAAATATAAAATTACCCCTGGGGCCAGCTTCTTCGGAGCCTACGGGATGGCCCTGATGATATCACTAAAACCAAAAGAGTCGATACGGGCTAGCAGCTCGGTATCCTCCGTAGTGTGTATCTCCTCATACCACTTTCTGCAGAAGCTCAGGGCTTCCACAGTCCTATACTGAAACTACAAGATAGAATTATAGTTCAACAAGGTTAGTATAAAGTAAACATGTCAGAAATCAGAAAAGTATGGCAGAAATCAAGGAAGTAGACATTCTGTCCCTAGGGATAGGACCCCGTACGAGTACACTATCGATACCCGTATCAAGATTGGGACCCATACGGGTCCCCTCTCACCCCGTACGGGTCCCTTGCAAGTAGTTCCTACGGAGGAATTCTCCCAAAAATCCAAATTGTTCAAATCTCAACCAAAGCTCATCCAAAAACTATCCTAAAAGCATCCTAGGCTAAAGTTACATGCATTAGGCTCTATCCTAAGGTCTAAAACACCCTAATTCATGCCGAAATTTGAGAAATTCTCAAAGGGATCAAAAATGGAAAATGGAAAATCTAGTGAAATTACCTAGGATTGAGAAGCATGAGTATCAAGAGAAGGGATTAGGGGCAATTCGGAGACTGGTGTGAGCCCTAAAAATGAATCCCCTTCATTCAAAGCATACCCGATGAAAACCGGGCATTCTCGGAGCCCCAAATCACTCACTGGGGCCAAATCTTTGAGCCTAAGAGAGAAACGGCCAGTCTTTGGGATCTTTTTATACAACTTTATTGAGTTTTAGGGAAAATCGCTAGAATTTTTAGTATAGGAAGATTTGGTGCAAGGCGAGATGTGAGGGGTCTGTTTCAGTTTTAAAACCCCCGATGGGGACTTGTACGGGTCGCACCCTACCCATACGGGTCCTAATCTTCTAAGACCCCACTCGTACGAGTCCCTGCCCACCCGTACGGGCCCTCTCTTGCTATCTAAGGGCAGATCTTCGAACTAGTATATCAAACAGCACCCAGGACTCATCCTTTTTGAATTCAGGGCCAACCCCGCTTCTCTTAACTCCTTATTTTAACTAAAATAGAGGCAAAACCCCTAATTTGCTTCAATTCTTGATTAAAAGGGGTAAAGATTCTAGCCTTCCCGAGATCTTTTAAGAATCAAAGTGGACTATTCTTGAGTTGGCTACTAACCAATGCAACTTTCATGTGCAAGTCTGGCTCCAACTGACTGGTATTGCAAAGACGGACTGCTCCGGTAGTAAGCAACCTTCCTAAAGATGTCGATCCATTCCCCAGCAGTGGAGCAAGCCGAGGGTCACCTTTTGATGCCCTAGTAGAGTCATCCAGGGGTATCCCCTTATTCTCCAACAGCGAAATCAGTCAATCTAGGGGCACTCCCCCTATAGTCCAGCCCTTCTAGGGGCATTCTTTTGGAGATACCCTTCCAAGGCGCACTTTATTCCAGAACAATTGGTACAAACCTGACATTTCTCGCACTTAGTTTATAGTATATTTAGGGGCCAATCCCCGTCCACGTATCTTTATTCTTAATTGAAGAGGCAAAAAATTTTGTTCATTACAAAGTCAATCAAGAATAAAGATGCATCAGCTTAAACAATGATTAACTTGGTGTTTGATTATTGTCTCTTTTCACAGGTTATGCAAAATCATCAATCAGGAGAGTCATGCGCCTTAGGAAAGGTATACATCATCCAGGAGAGTCAATCCGCCTTAGGAAAGGGATACGAGGGGAAGTCATCCGCCTTAGGAAAGGGATACATTAGCTAGGAAAATTGATCCGCCTTAGGAAAGGGATACGAGGAGAAGTCATCCGCCTTAAGGAAGGGATACGTCAGCCAGGAAAGTCGATTCACTTTAGGAAAGGGATACATCAGCCAGGAGAGTCGATCCGCCTTAGGTAAGGGATATGAGGAGAAGTCATCCACCTTATGAAAGGGATACATCAGCTAGGAGAGTCAATCCGCCTTAGGAAAGGGATACGAGGAGAAGTCATTTGCCTTAGAAAAGGGATACATCAGCTAAGAGAGTCGATCCACCTTAGGAAAGGGATACAAGGAGAAGTCATCCGCCTTAGGAAAGGGATACATCAGCCAAGAAAGTTGATCTGCCTTAGGAAATGGATACGAGGAGAAGTCATCTGCCTTAGGAAAGGGATAGATCAGCTAGGAGAGTCGATCCTCCTTAGGAAAGGGATACATCAGCCTGGAAAGTCAATCCGCCTTAGGAAAAGGATACGAGGAGAATTCATCCGCCTTAGGAAAGGGATACATCAGTCAGGAAAGTCAATCCATCTTAGGAAAGGGATACGAGGAAAAGCCACGTACCTTCGAAAAAAGGCACCACCCGGGCAAAGAGTTTGCCCCAGGGAAAGGAACTTTTTCATATCACCAACACCAAACTCAGGTATAATTCCCAAACCCTTGCTTATATCGCAAGATCATACAGATCCTTATCTGCAATAATCCCATGAGGGGCAGTCTTTAAGCATTGGATTTCAGTGATCCATCTTACGAAATAATGATGAGAGCTAGATAATGTATTGTTTCATAGGTGTTATCCATCAGAGGTATTCCCACTATTGTAGAGTTAAGTTTGGCCATGACACGGAGACCTAGACTGACCTTAGGTACCCATACTGGTGTTGCCTAGTGGTACGGATCCACTAGCAAACCCGTACGGATGACTACCTTCCGTATGCTTAGGGAGGACCTATACGGAGTGGGGCCCCACCCCGTACAGGTATGCTTGTTTCCCGTTCAGGCAAATTCGAAAGTAGTCTCTTACCATTTCAGGAAAAGGCAGGTATTGAATTTGGGATCACTGAATTATAACCTAATTTTACCCTATGAAAGGGGCCTTCTCGTCTCATTTTCAGAACACACATTCATAAGCAAAATTACTATAGAAAAATTATAGTTCTAGCAATCTCCATAGGTATAGTTGAGGTATAGGAGGTATAAAATGGGAAGAAAACCCATTCATCAAGGTTTTGTCCACATTTTATTCATTCCTAGCTTCGTTTATTAGGTTTTAAGGGAGATTCTGTCCACTCAAATACTCTCCTATATAGTCCTAACTAAGCACATACTTTAGCCGGACTCTCTCTACAGTAAAGGGATCACCTCAAAGTGGATTCACATCGCAAGGGTAACGCTCCTCAGTTTCAAAGAGACTCACATCTCCATTATATTGTTATTATCAGTTTATTCTGTATCGATTGTTATTTCAATTCTCATTTTGGGTCTGATCCTAATTAATATAGGCTTTATTGATACTTGATATATCATTTCGGTGATTGTACTAGTGTGCCAGACTCATATAAAGGGAATTCCCGCTTCTATTTTATCTCCTGTATAATTAACCTGTTGAATAAATTAAACACTGGTTCTGTTGGATCAAACAGGACCCGTACGGGTCCTCCATACCCGTACAGGTCCTCGATAGTTGTACAGGTCCTACCCACATGAACGGGTATCAACCTTCAGACAGAACCCAGACTTGTTTTTTGGTTAAATAAAAATCAACCAACTCACCTTTTGCCATGCAGTCATTTTCACTAATAATCTGGTAAATCAACCCACAAAAGTTAAAATACAGCTTTACAACATAATCACATTTTTCTCAATAAAATACTGATTTGTTATGTTTTATAAACTGTGCTAACGTCTGAGAATGCAGGGGAATTTATTTTCATTTTTGTTTTATAACTTAGAACAAATGTATAGGATCTCTTTGTAATTTCCCCCTTTTTTTCCCCAGTTGTAATTTTTATCCCCCATTTATTGCTTATGCTTTATTGTAATATGTAAATGCATGTAACGAGTGTGAAGGAGTGTAGAAATAGGATTTCTATGATAATTCCCTAAATTATGAAAACTAAAACGATGTTATGCGGTGAATGTAATTTTGAATCAACTAAATGAGAAATAAGTGACTCAGCCGATACTCGAATCTCCAATCCAATAGGTTTTAGTCTCTCGCCCAGAGGGAGTCGTGCCAAAACTCTTTCCCAAGTAGACAACTTAGGCGGCAACTCTATCAATTGTATCGAGATTTGGGTCTCGATTCTTTTATTCATTAAAATTGGCTTATTGTGCAAACTTTAACTAAAGACTGTTTTGTCATGCCTAAATCCAACCAAACCCCTAGTGGGCCATGCCTCTCTCACAAAGGCACTAAGGGAGACCCACATGGCATCGACACCTCACACTTGTGAACTAGGACAGGCTTAAGCATTACCATGTCTAACTAAAAGAAATAAATCAGAAAAAAGCAGCACAAAAAATATACATAAATCACCTGCCTTTCGATCCTTTACCGATTAGGCAAAAATGAGGGTGACACCAAAAGGTCAGTATTCTACAAATTGCTTGGGAAAAAGTTAGGGTATCGATTCAATAGCCCGCTAGACTAAAAAATCGAAAAGGATGGTCTAGGTAAAAGTTAGAGCAATGAGGAAAGAGAGAGTGCCTACTAGAAAACCAGCATAGGCTAGTTGGCACCAGGAGTCAGATCAAGGGAAATAGTTACCAACATCATGTACTTTAATTTGCTTCATCTAATAAAAGTATCTTTTTACTGAATTCTGAATGCTTATATTTATGCAAATGTTTGTATTCATATGATCAAAACAACTCAAGTAAACAAAATGCAGAGTTCACATTATTTTAGTCAATCCGCAATAAAGAAAAGCAATAAAAGACAAGTAATTCTGATAGACTAAAAAGAGCAAGGTCTAAGCAAAAGTCGTAATAAGTCTGCTAGATTGAAAACCCAAAAAGGGCGGTCCAGGCAAAAGTTAAGACAAGGTTCAATAGATTGAAAACCCCTAGGGGAAGTCTATGCAAAAATCAGAGCCAAATAAAATAATAAAATAAGTTTCATAGGTCCATCACCCAGGCGACCTATGCAAAAGATAGAACTGACAAAAGCGCATGTCACATCAAACTCCCTACATCATCATAAAACCTTAAAATCCTCTACAAAGTGGTCGTGGTAAAGGGCTCAAATCCCTACTCAGCTCGCTCCCCCTCCAACTAGGCCCATGATCGCTCAGCCTAAGTGAACAAGCATCTGGACTCAGCAAGCCATCCCCTATAGTGCTTATTAGTATCTGCGGTCTCAACATAATTATAATCCAGAACCTCATAGATAGCCTCCCTTTCCCACTTCTCTATGTTATGAGTCACCTAGTTGGCATTGTAGGAACTGATGTGCTCTTCAGGCAGTCTAGTCGGGACCCTCTATCGTTGGTCATACTAGCATAGGAGATGGGAAGGAGAATAGAAAGTAACCTACACAAGCCCAACAACTAAACATACGATCCTTAAGACTCGATGACTACGTCTTGAATCCTCCACCATGGACTAACCCACTATATCTATGAGCCGTCATACCCCCTGAGAATGGACACCCAATCCTCGGCCGTCAGTCGGTAAATATCCCCTCAAATAAGCCCTCTCTCGCTGAGATACATGGGCAAATACTTCTTTGGGCTGACACGCAGTGCCAAAGTTAGCTTAAACTTCTCCATAAGCCACGCATGTAAAATGTTTTGCATAGGAATCGGTAATAGGCATAAAATGGTGAGGAGCATACTTATAATAGCAAGAAGTCATTGCCAATCAGGTTGGGATCAAAAGAGGCCGCATCAATGTTCAGTAGTGTCTCAGCCAACACTATAGCTACGGGGGAAGCCCCCGCCGATATGGGCTTGATAATGGAAACTAACCAAAATAAGGCGACTGGGCCTACTCTGAACATAAACTCAGACATGAGTAGCAATGCAACCATGTATGGCCAAGAAATATGAGTCCTAGGGGCACCCTTGCACCAGTCTAGTAACGCGCTAAGCTGAAACCCTAGCTGACCAGGTGCCTGAGAAAGAAAGGGATCCATCAAAGCCAAGCTCCACAGGCCTGTCATCTGGTCCTTCGCACCAAATATAAGCTCTAGAATTGCCAAAGGAATGTGTTTGGGGCATGGGATCCCTAGAATGGTGTGGAACTCCTCGAACAATGGACATAGCTTGAATGAGGAGATGCGGAACATGTGGTCAATCTGATCCTAAAAAATGAGCGCTCCTTGAATAAATGCCGCGTTGAACCTCCATAAGGCAATATACGGAAAGCCCTATAGCACAAATTTCTGTTGTTTTTTCTGATCTAACTCCTCCAAGGTTCCTAAAAAATTCCTCATATGCTGATTATGGCTCTCTATGGCTGAACCTGTAAAAATGGCTCAAATCTACAATTCTGGAAGCTGAAGCCGCCGGCGATATCAATCACCGGCGATGTTGTCTGTGGCGATATGAATGATACCGACGACGACATGGTATCATTTCTTGCAAATTTTAAACCTATTTTGGCTTGTTCAGACTTCTTCATAACCTGTGAAAATCTTTTAACCTGCTCCCAAACACAATTCGAACCAAAGCATCCATTTATTCTAAATCTAAAAGCCTAAAGGCGCAAATGTATCAAACCCTAAGCCTAATCAATCTAAAAACCAAAGAAAACCAAATATCCAAACCCCAATGTATTAGAGGTATAAACCACAAATCCGAAAAAAAAAAGAAATCAACAATAAAGAAATCTAAGATTGGCCGCCGCTGCCAGTTGGGTGTGAGGAGATCTCCATGTCATCCGCAAAATAATGGCTTATGTCCTTATCCTTGGCTCTCCCTCCCGTCATAGGAATGTTGTGTGAATCGTCAGGCTCATAGGTAGGACGCCGGCTAGCTGCCACCTTCTTCCCCTTGTGGCTAAGCTCGGCTTAAGGTGCGCAATCCATGTCATGATTTCTCCTTCGCTTGTGTAATGTAGCATCCAGATGATGCTCTAGCTCACTCACTCGGCGCCAAAGTTCTTTATTCACAGCCACCTCCTCCTGGTATCTCGCCTAGGATTGGTTGGCATCTAAGAGTGACAATGCCATGATCTCCTGCAAAATACAAACAATAATAACCCATGTCATTCATAACATTCATGCATCATCTATCTTAAAGTTTTAGCATTTCATACAAGAAATTTACCTTAGCGAATAAAGTTTAGGAGACAAGGGTGTCCCTGAGAGCAAAGGCATTCCTGCCAACAGCTCTACCTCCCCGCGTGAAACCTGAAAAATCCAAAAAAGGCAATCAAAGGGTAATCCCAAAAGAAAACCACATGCAGAAAAGGAATGAATTCACAAGACTTACATGAGTAGTATTCGGAGGCATGAAGTTTAGTGAGTGGCTGCTCGAACTTATCTCTCTCACTCGAAAGTCACTTCTTGGACCCAAAAGCGGAAAAGAATTTTCCAAAGCTATTGAGAGGCACCCTTCCACTATGCTAACATCCTCGGGTATACCCCGGCCGCACACTCAACTGGGCCTATGCCTATCCTCTTCCTAACAGGTACCTAAAAAACAAAAACATAAAACAACACAAAAAGTCAAGAGTCAGCAACAATCTTCGACCAAATAAAATGAAGCATGTAAAAGTGCACGATCTTACATTAGAAGAATAATGCTCCTTGGGGACCATTGGCACCTCCTTACAGGCTTCATTTCCCCCCTCATCTCCCTCCTCATCATTGTCCTCTTCATCCTCCTCCTCCTCGCTACTACTTTCATCATCGCTAGCTTATTTCTTTAGTTCTTCCTTCCTCTTTTTCGCATGAAAAGAGATCAAGTCATTACGATGAATGTGGGGGCACATAGGAAGCAGGCTTGACATATGGCCGTTATAAGGATCAAGGACACTCTCCCCCATGCGTCCACTCCCCTCTAAAAAATTGGCCTTTTCATCCTCATCAGTGATAGTCAAATAGGGCCACCAGAGGCCTATAGGAGGAGCCGGGGTTACTGGTCTAGCAGGGGGCATGACATCTCTCCAACTATACACTCTCTCCCCTAAGTACCACTCTAAAGACAAGGGGCACTCCATCATAAGCCTACAGTCATCAATAATGTCTCATATTATAAGGACTTCAGCACGGTTAGGCACTCTGTCGAAAGGATCCCTGCTAACCTAACCAAGCAATCAAATAGAAAACCAATGTAAGCACAATTTAAATTCATAATTGCATTTTTTTACTAATGTTTTATTTAGTATGAGACAGGGATAAGAGCGAATGCCATGTACCAAGCCGATCTGCAGGTTCCTTAACGCCTCTCTATAGCCAGTAGGGTATCTACAGAGTTCCCCAACACTCCCGTACCATCAAGTAAGAAAGTGCAAATTTGCTGGAACTTTCATCTTGAACTTCACCGAAGGGAGAATCTAATGCTCAAAAGCCTAAGCCTGCACAATTGATAGCTAATCAGTCCAAAACCAAAACAAAAGAGAAAAAGTGGAAAAGCAAAAAGAAAGTAACAAAGTACTCTTTTAGAGGCATACATAAAGAAGAAAATGACTCAGTTAGAGGACCTTGTCCTTTTTCCTAGCCCGCTACGTGTAGTCCATAGTACATCTAGGCAAGAATGGCCCTGGGCAAATTCTTCTCCTTGATCTTCTTAACATCCTCAAGAGGGGTAATCAGCTCGTAGTTGATCTTGCTCCTGGAAACTATAAAGAACAGCACAGATAGCAAGGAAATAACAAAAGAATGGACACAAGCATCTCGGTGGGCTTTAAGGACCACCCCTACTACCATCCAATGCTTCTGGAGCTCTCCATAAGACAACCGCCCCGCACAAGGCTTCAATCCAAAAAGCTTTGTCACCCTCTTCACCACCGACTTCTTGATATGATACTTCTCCATATAGACGTCAAAGTGGATAAAATTATCAATCAATGAAAGCCCATTCATAGCCACCACATCTGAGGAAGTGATGGTCACCTCACCTATCGTAAGCGGGGAAAGTGTGAGTGGTCTCCGACCATTTCTTAGTCATGGCAGTCAAGGCCAAGTGGGGAAGTTTCAGCATTTTTATGGGCAAAATCTTGACCAAGTCTCCAAAATCAGTGGTGTCAATAGTCGCTCGAAGCTCGGGGTCTTTTGCATCGATATGCTTCCACCATTCGCCGATGGTCCTCATTCCCCCGATGCTAGTAAGCCCGTGCGAGTGCAAAAAATAAGAGGAAAGCAAACAAGATAAGTAATTTGCTTTTTCTATATCATAAAGCTGCTAGAACCTTACTGATATCGCTGCTAAAGTAGTGATATCGCCAGCGACATCAGCTATATCGCCGACGATATGAATGATGCTGCTGGCGATATCAATGATATCGGTAGCGCCATGGCAAGGTTTGATCCCTTTTGTATAGGCTTGAAGCCACTAGCAACATGGATGATTCCACCAGTGGCATTGTATTCTGTAGGCAGAATCACAAATTTGCCCTAAATAGAACCAAAATCAACAAAAACACAATAAATCAAATTCGAGGAATAAAATCACGCAAAAAAACACTATAACATGCATATTTCAGTTTATATACTCTTATGTTTCCTATTTTTAGTCCCTATCATGGCATATTTTAAGTCCAGGACTGAAATCTCAATAAACGAAATGAAAGAATCTGAGTTTTGCAGGATTATCTGGACGAAAGAGAGGTACTCATCCATTTTCGGGCTCAGATCATTAATAAGAGCCGCAATCTCATACCCGAACATAATTTTGGAATCCTTCAAGCCATAAGCCACATGTACCGGGAAGATTTTCAATCCTTCAATGGAAGAATCCGGCAAATAGCTTGGCTTCATACTGATGGGTTTGCGTTTGAACACTTGCTTCAACATGAGGAATTAAAGAAGAAGAAAATAGATGAAATATGGGGGAGAGAAGGAGTTGTTTCGGCTACTGTCGTTCAAAATGGGAAGAAAAGGAGTTTTAATTTGTATTAAACACCCGCGTGGAAATAGAAGAGTTTAATTAAATCTGAAAATGTCCCTCGATACAGCCGGTGGTATCAGCCAAGCCGGCGCCGGTATCACTTAGATTGCTAGCGATATCAACATTCCCATGGGCTATTTTTGAATTTATTTGACCAGTCAAACATGCCATGTGGCACCTCATGTCGCTTGTGGCATCAGTCAGGTCGCCGGCAATATCAAGTCTTCCGGAACAGCTTCAGAAGCCTTTTTAACAATTCGAAGGAATCTCAACACAAGCCCTCAACACTTCAGGACTTCTAAGACCCTTATATCTTTTATCATCACGTTCTTACGATTGATCAAAGGGGAAAAAATATTTTTGTCTCATAAAATCTATCAAGCAGTAAAAACGTTATCTAAAAAGAGCCTATCTAATCTCATTTTTTCTCATCGCTCATTACAGGTACAACCGCAAGAGGCAAGCAAAATATCCGTTTAGAATCATAGAAGGTCATGATATAGTCAGTGTACATGTCATCCTTTAGGTCCACACTCGCTTAGAATCACAGAAGATCATAATGTGGTCAGTGTACACATCATCCTTTGGGTCCACACCCACTCAGAATCACAGAAGATAATGATGTAGTCAGTGTACATGTCATCCTTTAGGTCCTCAGCCGCTTAGAATCATAGAAGGTCATGATGTATTCAGTGTACGCGTCATCCTTTAGGTCCATACCTACATAGAATCATAGAAGGTCATGATGTAGTTAGTGTACATGTCGTCCTTTGGGTACATAACCGCTCAGAATCATAGAAGCTCATGATGTAGTTAGTGTACACATTATCCTTTGAGTCCACACCCACTTAGAAATATAGAAAATCATGATATAATCAGTGTACATGTCATCTTTTGGGTCCACACCGGCTCAAAATCACAGAAGGTCATGATGTAGTTAGTGTACACTTCATCCTTTAGGTCCACACCCGCTCAGAATCAGAGAAGGTCATCCTTTAGGTGCATGCCCACTCAAACTCACAGAAGGTCATGATGTAGGCAGTGTACACATCATCCTTTAGGTCCACATCCACTCAAAATCACATAAGATCATGATATAGTTAGTGTACACGCCATCCTTTGGGTCCACATTCACTCTGAATCATAGAAGGTCATCCTTTAGGTCCACACCCGCTCAGAATCATAGAAGGTCATGATGTAGTCAATGTACAAGTCATCCTTTGGGTCCACACCTACTCAAAATCATATAAGGTCATGATGTAGTCAATTTACATGTTATCCTTTAGGTCCATACCTGCTCAGAATCACAGAAGGTCATCCTTTGGGTCCACACCCACTCAGAATCATAGAAGGTCATGATGTAGTCAGTGTACATGTCATCCTTTGGGTCCACACCCGCTTAAAATCACAGAAGGTCATGATGTAGTTAATGTACACGTCACCCTTTGGGTCCACACCCATCCAAAATCACAGAAGGTCGTGATGTAGTCAGTGTACACATCATCCTTTGGGTTCAGACCCGTCCAAAATCACAGAAGGCCATAATGTAGTCAGTGTATGTCATCCTTTAGGTCCATACCCATCCAAAAGCATATAAGGTCATGATGTAGTCAATGTACACGTCATCCTTTAAGTCCACACCCGCTCAGAATCACAGAGCGTCATGATGTAGTCAGTGTACTAGTCATCCTTTGGGTCCACACTCGCTCAGAATCACAGAAGGTCATGATGTAGTCAGTGTACACGTCATCCTTTGGGTGCACCCGCTCAAAATCACAGAAGGTCATCCTTTAGGTCCACACTCACTCAGAATAAGAGAAGGTCATGATATAGTCAGTGTACACGTCGTCCTTTGGGTCCACACCTGCTCAGAATCATAAAAGGTCATCCTTTGGGTCCACACCCACTCAAAATCACAAAAGGTCTTGATATAGTCAGTGTACACATCATCCTTTGGGTCCACACCAGCTCAGAATCATAGAAGGTCATCCTTTGGGTCCACACCCACTCAGAATCATAGAAGGTCATGATGTAGTTAGTGTATACATCATCCTTTAGGTCCACACCTGCTCAGAATCATAGAAGGTCATGATATAGTCATTGTACATATCATCCTTTGGGTCCACACCCATCTAAAATCATAGAAGGCCATGATGTCGTCAGTGTACACATCATCCTATGGGTCCAAACCCATCCAAAATCACATAAGGTCATGATGTAGTCGGTGTATAAGTCATCTTTTGGGTCCACACCTATCCAAAATCACAGAAGGTCATGATGTAATCAATATACATATCATCCTTTGAGTCCACACCCATCCAAAATCATAGAAGGTCGTGATGTAGTCAGTGTATATGTAATCCTTTGGGTCCACACCCCTTCCAAAACCAACCAGAGATTGTGATGGAGTTAGTGTACCTGTCATCCTTCAAACCCGACATACCTATCAGGTACAATTTCTAAACCCTTGCTCTTTTCATTAGATCATACTGACCTGTGGTAGTAGTGATCCCCCGAGAGGCATCCTGTGAGCACGAGATTTTGCAGCCCCTCTCATGAGACGATGATGAAGTATATTCATATTTTTAATCCTCTTTAAAAATTCTTTTTGAATTTTTATTACGAAAAAATTTAGTTCATCATGTCTGACATCGTGTCTGGTGGAAACTTGAATTGATGATTTACACCCAAAAATAAATTTAGGCCTAAATTTCCTAAACATAATCAAAGTATCTCTAATTAAATTAAAAATCCCGCTTAAACACATTTTTGGGCAGCTTTGACCCCTAATCCACTTTTTAGGCTAGGCCATACCTCCTTTTCAGACCTGTGCAAGCTTTTGAAGCTGCTAGCGGCTTCAGTGATACCGTCGGCGGTATCATCCATACCGCCGGCAGTCTAACTTCTACAGGCAGATAACTTTTTGCCATGCCTTTGCTCGATATCCACCGGATAATCGAGAAAAGTTAGCTCTTTCGGATTTTTGCCTATAAAAAGGCCATTTCCAGATGAAAGAAGGCATTGGCAACTCATAACTTGAATTAGAGAGAATATTCTAGTGAGATAAGTGGGTTTTAGTGAGATAAGGTGAAGAAAATGTAAGAAAAGAGGAATCATTCCATCTTCTCTTGGTTTTTCTTTATTAATTCATTTAGAAATTAACTTAAAATCAGTAGAACTTAGGTTTAAAAATCAATCTAATAGGATTTAGAGACTTAAATCTTTAGTTCACTCCCCAAATCATAATTTCGAGCTCCCCAGAGGTGTCATTGGATCACGAAGAGGTGGATTCACAGCCCCAAGGTAAAATCACGAGTCTATTGAGTTCTTTGGCATATATTCTTGCTTTTTGTTGTGGTTCTTTGGTGTTTTGTGCTTAGTTTTAGGTTTTCGGTCGTTATTCAACCGTTAACTGCTGCTGTTGCAAGAAAGTGAAACCGCTGACGATATATGAAGATGCCAGCGATATCATTCATGACACCAACGACATCAATGATACTGCTAGTGGCTCCATTTTTCACCAATGACTTTATTTCTTATAGGACCCTTTCTTTATGGTATCTAGAATGTCAATTTGCAGGCCTATATAAGTGAAACCGTCGGTGACATCACTGATATCACCGGCAACTTCACCCATGCCGCCGGCGGCTTGACATTCTAGACACCAAATTTATTTTCTTTCCTTTTTGACCTAGCTTAAATTCTGATGTTAGATTGAACAGTACAACGACGGATACTCCAAATTACCCCTAAAATAGTCCTCACCCCATAAAATGCGGCATTTTCAGTAATAAACCAGTTAAAATAACAATGGAATCTAAATGTAAAACGAGAATTTCCATAACGCCGTTCAAGAACCATTTTTTGACCATCCATGCGGGCTCCATAATCTATGCCATGATCACTCTAACTCGAGTCTTATTTTGTCTACTAATTATGAATGCTATGTGATATAGCATGTATACGTGCCGCATTTGTGCTAACCTTTTTGTGCAGGTAGATTTAGGATAGATATATGTTAGGCCTTCGAGTATTTTATTTTTTTTTTTAGACAAATGTATAGGATTTGAAAGCCATGTGATTATTCTTTTAATTTATGCATTTTATTTGGGATGACTGTAATAATTTATTTATCTATTTGAATGCTCGCTAAATAATGCACTAACACGCCATATAAATTGAAAATACTAAATAGGGTGGACTAAAACTGAATAAGAAAGAATGATACTTTTAAATTGGCTAATGTAGATTAGATAGCATTATACAAACACGGAATCTCTATTTATGGTGTGGTTTACCGCTCGGTGGGAAAATCGTACCTAAATTTCCCTATTGAGCTAAACCGGGTGGCGACCCTGTCTTAAATACGGGATTTCAATCTCGTATCTTTTGATCATTAAAATATGAAAACCCCATTTTCTACCATAACATCACGCCAACTATTTTCAAGGTTGGTCCTCTAGCCCGCTTCGCAGCCGTCTGAAATGTCGTTCGCTCACACATAGGACTGACCCAAAACAAAGACTACCAAAATAAGACTTCAAGCAAGACTGACGCTCATAAAAGACCGATGCTAGAAATTATTTAAGTAAACTACTAGAACACTAAGGTGGACTACTCCCTGGCAAAAAACTTCCTCAATGCCACGGCATTCCGTATCCGAGGCAACAGTATCCCTTCCATATCGTGGAAATTGTAAGTATTAAGGCCAATCTTTTAACCGATTTTAAAGGGGACTTCCCAGTTAATGCCGAGCTTGCCTTGACCAGCCCCCAATCTCGATGCCTCGGTCAACCATAGGATGAGCTCTCTGATTTTAAAACTCCGAGGTTTCACTTTCTTATTGAAAGTCGAGGTAACCCTCTACTTGTAGGAGACTATCTTGGCATATGCTCGATCTTATCTCCCTTCTAAGCTATCCAAGTTTAGGCTTAGCTCTTCGGTGTTACTAATTAGGCTGACATAGTATGACACTCTCTCCTTGGGGGTGCCTATGTCGATCGGGACCATGACCTCAGTTCCATATACCAGTGCAAAGGGCATTTCCTAGTTGCAGTTCTTAAAGAAGTACGGTAGGACCATAGGACATTCTACTACTCATCGACCCAGCTTGATCCGCTTTTGAGCACCCTCATTTTGACTCCATCAAAGATTGTTCTGTTGGTTACTTTAGTCATACCATTGCACTGCGGGTAAGACATAGAAGAAAACCATAGCTTAATCTTGAGGCCTTTGCAATATGTCTTGAAGGTCTCACAATTGAGCTGTGTACCGTAGTCAGTGATTAAGGTGTGTGGTATTCCAAACCTTGTGATGACGCATTTGTAGAAGAATTGTATAACTTAGTTCAGGTAGATCATTTATATAGCCTCGGCTTTGACCCACTTTGAGAAGTGGTTGACCTCAATGATGATCCATTTCTTCTGATATTGTGCCACAGGTAGTGGTTCGACTATATCCATGACCTAGGTAGAAAAATGCCATGCCGATCGGATAACCATCATTTTTATGGGTGGAGCCCTGATGTTCTTTGCATAGGCCTGGCATGGTTCGCATCTTTCTATTAACTCTTTAGCATCCAATTCTATCGTTGGCCAATAGAATCCTTGTAGCTTGGCTTTTCTGACTACTCCATCTTTCTTCTCTCAGATACCTTCGTGAATTTCCTGTAGGAAATAATCGGCGTCTCTCTTCCCCAGGAACTTTCTCCAGGGATGACTGAATGATCGTCGGTACAACTGATTACCTATGATCGAGTGTTGGAAGGATTTCCTTACTATATTTTACGCTTCGACTTCATCTTCCAAGAGGATGGAGTCTTTCAAATACCTCCATATCGGTGAATATCACTCATCTATTGGTTCAACCTCCTCTAGTATTACTAGGACCTTGCTTCCTCTAGTGCTGAGTCGATCGATGTTGTCGATGGTGCAGTTGATAAGATTATCTCCATTAGGATCCGAGGCATCCTTGGATAGCTTATCGGCCTCAATGTTCTGGGTTCGAGGTATGTACTATGTTTCTAACCTTATCCCTAACTTCTTGATTCTATCAACGAGTGCTCTAACGAGGCTAAGGTACTGTTGTATAATTGCATCTTTTTTTGCATATCCTTCTCCTAACTGATTAACTATGAGTTTTAAGTCACTATAAATGTGGAACTGATCTGGCTGCATCACTTTGATTAACTACAAGGCATAGATAAATGCCTCATATTCAGTCGTGTTGTTGGTTGCGATGAAGGATAGTCTTGCTGCTTGATTGAGGACTATGTCATTTAGGCCTACCATGTGCACCCATATTCCACCTTGGTCTTGGGTCGAGCTTCCGTCATTGAAGACCTTCCAAGTTTTTTCCAATAACATGGTGGGTTTGGATGTCAGAGCTTCTTGTATGAAGTCAGTCAAGGCCTGAGCTTTCATCGCTTTCCTTAGTTCAAACCTGACGTCAAAATTACATAACTTTACCACCTATTCTGCTAGCCTATCTGATGTTTCAGGTCTTTGGAGGACCTTTTTCAAGCCAAATCAGTTTGGACTACAATTGTATGAGATTGGAAGTAATGCCTTAATCTTTGAGATGCAATATTGATAATGTAAATGGCTTTCTCTAAGCGGGGATATCTCAACTCGGCATCTCTCAAAACTTTGCTGCAATAATGAACAGGGTACTTTACTGCCTTCTCCTCCCTAAATAAGGCCATACCTAAAGCCCCTTTAGAGGTGCTAATGTAAAGGTATAAGTGTTCGCCGGGGGTGGGTCGGCTCAGCAGTGGTGGTGAGGATAGAAATTACTTTAGCTCGTCAAACGCCTTAGTACACTCTTTGGTCCAATGGAAGTTTGCGCTCCTTTTAAAGTTTTATAGAAGGGCATGCACTGCCAAGCCAAGCATGATATGAATCGGCCAAGGGCATTCATCTTGCCATTCAGCTTTTGGACATCATTCAGGGTTTTGGGCGGTTGTAACTCCATTATTACCTTAATCTGGTCCGAGTTGGCCTCGATCCCTCTATGGGAGATTAAAAATCCCAAGACTTTCCCTGAGGCTATACCAAAAGGCACTTCTCTGGGTTCAACTTTAACTTGTATTGATTTAGGATATGCAGTACCTTTTTAAGGTCGGTCGGGTGTGCATTAGCCGTCTTGCTCTTTATTATCATATCATCAACATACAACTCTACCATTTCTCCTGTCATGCCTTCGAATATTTTGTTTACCAGATTCTGGTAGGTTGCCCCCACGTTCTTTAACCTAAACGGAATAACTTTGTAATAATATGTTCCCTCATGGGTTATGAACAAAATTTTCTCCATGTCTTCCTTGGCCATAGGGATTTAATTATATCCGGCCTTCATGTCCATCGTAGAATAAGACTCGTATCTCACAGTCGCGTCTACTAAGGAGTCGATGTTAGGCAGTGGGTAACTTTCCTTAGGGCATGCTTTTTTCAAGTCAGTGAAGTCAACGCATGTCCTGTATGCTCTGCTTGGCTTCTTAACTAGGACAATGTTTGCCATCCAGCCCGAGTATTGCACCTCTCTCATATGGTCGACCTTAAAAAGTTTTGCAACTTCTTCCTCAATGGCAGGCTACTTCTTGGGACCGTGGTTCCTTCGCTTCTGCTTCACTAGGTTAGCCTTTAGGTCTATGTTGAGCCTAGGTTCCATAATTCTAGGATCAACCACCACGACATCGGCCTCGGACAAAGCGAATGAACCTTCATTCCTTTTAAGTACCTATATCATGACCACCTTAGCATTGGGTTGCATGTCCTCTGAGATGAATACTTGTCTACTCTGACACAGGACCAACATATCCAATTTCTTGTGAGGCTCGATTCTCTCTGGGGAACTTTCCTCTTTGGGATGGGTCGGCCCGAAGCGTAATGAGGCCATATATGTTTCTCATGCCACCTGCTGGTTGCCTTTTACCATGGCCACACCTTGCCTGGTTGGGATTTGCAATATGAGGTAGCATAAGCTGATGACTGCCTCTGACTCGTTCAAGATTGGTCTTTCCAGAATGACATTATATATGAAGGGTATATCCATCACTAGGAATTCAGCTTGGGACTTCCATTTGGTCGAGTCATTGCCCATCATGGTCTGTAGAGTGGCCAATCCTAAGACCTCTACGGCATGGCCTCCCAAGCCCAGCATCGGGTCCTGGCTGAACCGCATCTTTTTTGAATCTAACCCTAAGACGTTGTAAGTGCATCATGTCATTAAATTGATTAAACTGCCGGTGTCTACCAACACTTTACTGACCAGAAATCCTTCAACTTCCATCTCCACAACCAATGCGTCTTGATACAGGGCTGGTTTTGGGACATGCGTGAAGTAGTTGTGTACCCCTCTATCGCGACTAGTGTTGCTAATGGGAGATTCTTTTCACTTCCTAGACGCTAGTCTGCCATAAATAATGTTAATCACTCCTCGCCAAGCTGGGGGGCATCAGTCGCTCTCTCTGGGGGAGCGGCTCGATGCCTCTCTACCTACTCATCTTATTATCGATGTTGCCGAGGTGCGGCTAAGAAATGGTCGAGCTTTCCTTCTACCGCCTGCTTTTTTAGCTCGATGGCTAGGTGGCGACATTCATCGGTGTTATGTCCTTCGGATTTATAAAAGTCACAATAGGTGCCTGGCTTCCCAAGTTGCCTCATCTTGGTGGGTACTCAATGTATTGTCTATTCTTCTCTATCCAATATAGTACCTCTCTTCGCTCCACTCTCAAAGGAATTAAATCCTTGGGGAAATCATGTCGCTGGTAATCATGCTTGGGTGGCTTCGGGGGGTAACTTATTAGACCGACTTGGGCTCTATTGTCACCCCACATGCTCATGTACAGGTACCCCTTTCTCAAAGGCCTCATAAGTAACCCACTCTCGCACCTTCTGCATCATTAATGCTAAACTCTTCGGCCTCTTGGTAAGGAAGTCCTTCTTTAGATCGGCGTTCTTGCATATGTTAGCCAAGATATTAGTGGGCACATTGACACTACACCCCTTCACTTTTAGTGTTGCCCTTTGGAACCACTCCACAAAATCTCCTAGTGATTCATTCCGTCCTTGTTTCATCAGTTGTAAGTCTTGAACTCTCTTATACGACGAGATAGAGGTCATGAAGTATAAGAGGAAGTCCTTTATCATTGCTTTGAAATTCATGATCGATCCTAGCTTCTGACTCTCAAACTAAAATGTGGTCGGGCCCTCAAGGGTGGTAGGAAATATCTTGCATAGCATTGGATCGGTTGCCCTGATAGTTGCTAGTTTCAGCCTAAAGTTCTTGACATGTAAGGTCAAGTCTCCCGTGCCATTTTAATCTCGCAGTTTGGGCTACTTAAAACTGTCGGGGAACTTTGCTCTCAATATTTTAGGAGAAAAGGGGGATTTTGCGTCTTCTATTTCGGGGATGGTAGGCTCCATTCCCATATAGGCCAGAAGGGCCTTCACAGTTTTCATAGCATCGTCTGCCCACTTGGGGGCCAAGTTCCTCTTAATCTCTTCGATTGCCTGCTTTGAGGCTATGGTTTGGTCCGACCTAGCCATCGATCTCTTGGGTTCCTTCATTGAAGAATAGACTGATGCACTAGGCCAATTATGTTGAGGTTTTTTCCACGTTTCCTCTTTTGGCTGCTACAATCGCGCTCATGTGGGCGAGTGAAGTTTGTATTGCCTCCACTTGTTGCGGTCGCTCCGGGCTTGGGTTCGAACCGGGGTCATGGTTTATAGCTGATCGGCTTTTTACCCTACCGATGGGACCTTGGTTCGCGGAGGCTCGGGTCCGCCTGATCATTTGATTCATTAGGATTCATGAAGGCTGCGTCCAACTGGCTTCGGTCGTACGTCAAACATCTTTTCAACCCTCTAAAGCCTCTCGGCGTCG
Organism: Euphorbia pulcherrima; assembly: GCA_947683365.1. Taxonomy (NCBI): domain Eukaryota; kingdom Viridiplantae; phylum Streptophyta; class Magnoliopsida; order Malpighiales; family Euphorbiaceae; genus Euphorbia; species Euphorbia pulcherrima. The sequence continues at coordinate 13,076,915 of CANTUS010000013.1, forward strand.
AGCGAGAGTGAGCCGATGCAGCTGCCTTCCTCTCCAAGTTAACCACTTTGCATTCAGTGGCCATACATTTCACATTCAAGTTGTTCACCGAGTCCTCCATATTACCCATCTTATACATAACTTACTTTGTGAATGTTGCCAACAGCTTTAAGTCGGGCAAGGCATCAATCTTGGATACCATCGCGTTGATCTACGCGTCGAACTCCGGTACGAGGACTGTGTTGTCCATGGTGTTTCCCGAAGCATCGACTAGTTTCGGAGAGATGATCAGCTCGCTGGCCGATCCTGGCGTTGCCATCGCATTACTCTTGGTTACAGCTGATTTTAAGACTAGCTTCTTCTTAGCGGGGTCTTCCATTACTATTGCAAAATCTGATGCAGAAAAATAACTTCGAGGGATCTAAATACTGAAAATTAGGCCGCTGTGTTCGATCCACGCTCACCGCACCAATTTGATGTCGTGGGATCCGAGACGCATGGTCGGTTCGGTTCTGGAGAGATCCGATGGTGCCTACGTAGAGAACAAACTGTTAGAGGGTTAGGTCGGGCGAGCCGACGTAGCCTCTCCGACGCTCAAGTCAGTACTTAGCATGAGGGATAATGTAAGCATAACTAAAAGAGAATGAATAGTGAGTGATTAATTACCTGGAGATTTGTGCCCTTATTCCTTATATAGAGGGTGTGAGCCATGGGATGAATGCAATGTATCCTGGCATGATAGGTAAGGAACACTTAGATGATTGACATATGGTTTTGTCCTTTTTAGCTTAGGCGCAAGCTTGGTGAGTGGGCTTTGTGGGTCTTATTGATGTTTGGGCTTTTATATATCTTGCTATCAAGTATGAATGACCAAAAATGCGTTATTTAAAGTTAAAATATGTAATTCTATTCAATATTTATAAGAGTACCTTATTTTAACAGCAACTTAATAAACAATATGAAACGGCTAAATGGCTTAACTAAAGACATCGTTAATTAACTTTATGAATATGATTACTGAATTTTGAATACAAGAACAATTTTTTATTTTGGAATCTGTCTTTTGATTTTATGTATGAGTAATAATTATTTAGCTAATAGTAGCACTTTTAGAGGAAAGGGGAAAAACACTCATACACTCATTTCACAATGTGCATGCATTAATAATTGGAATATATAAATACCAGGCTCTAATCTTCGTCGAATGGGATCTTTTGTATATTCGCTCAACCTAGTTTGCCATAATAGACAATAAAAGAATTTCTACAAGCAACCCCCAAACTGGGGTTTTACTCTAATTGAGTCTCAAATACACGATGATTAGGCCTAATTAACCGAATAACAATTACACCTTAGTCTAACATTAGAAGGCAAAGCATTGGCATCCCCATGTTACATGACTTGGCAAGGGTTGACCCGTCCCTAACTTGTTATTAAATGCCATAGCCACCTCCACATTCCCACATCACTTTCTTATCTTCTTTATTTTCAAAAAGGGTTTGTTAGGAGCAATATTCACTTTTCTCCCAAATTTCCACAAGCCTAATACTTAGCGGAGTTATGTCAACGAGCGATTTATTAAGCGTGTTCACAAAGTTTTGAGTCAAATATTTTATTGTTCAATTTCGACTCGTTTATGAAGACAAATTTATTATTTTGTTCACGAACAAGCTCAACTTTTTATGATGAGCAACTTTCGAGTAATTTGCTAATTGTATGTAGTCCAAATTATACATTCATATAGTAGATGAAGGGTCTTAGCTTCAAACCTCAGCTTAAGAATATTATAACTCGTTTACATATGTGCCGCTTGCCATCTCTAAAAAAATTATTATATAGATAATTAAATAAATTTTTAAATGTTGAAGAAATAAATTACTATTTGGAAATAAATTATTATCACCTTATGCTTAAGGTATATTTTATTTGATTATACTTGGATACATCAGTACCATGACCAATAATTTTATTTTTTAATTTGGTTGCTTGTAAATTTTTTTTTAGTGATAAGAGACATTCTTTTTCAATGTTATAAATTATAGGGATTAAATTGAACTCACAACCTCATACTTACTGATTTTTTATTGCTTATAGATTAGTTAATTAGCTCCAAGTTTTTTAAGCCACTATCCGGTTAAAATTCGACGATGATCGGTTCAATTAGTAACATTTTAAAATTTTCTATGCAAATTAAGAATTTTTATTGGATTCTTCCAAAGTAAAATTGAAAATTAAAACACAATTATTGTAAAAATTAAATTAAATTTGTTAATTTATATCCATTATTTGAAAATTGAAACATATGTGTTTGGTATAAATTTCATAGGTAGACTTAAATTTAGAAAAATCGTTGATGCACCATTTGATTGATTCTGTTGCTACGTGAAATTCAACCACTAAAACCATCGTTCAGTTGTAAATAATACAATTTAGGTTCCCACACACCGACTTGAACCAAATGAGATTTCTAGAAATTGGAATTCATTGACTAAATGTGGCCATGTCTATCAATTATCATATTCAAATTCAACAGTTTTTTTGATGTTGATATAATGGATTTGTATTGTTGCTAGCAAAATCCCACTGATAGAAACAAGAATGGACCGGGTTCATATCACCAACAGGAATTGACTAGTGTTTGGTCCGTGTTTTCAATGTGAATTAAATCAGGTTTACTTCCACTTTTTTCTGTTATATTTCAAATTCGGTAGGCCACTAGGCATGATGGGTTAAAATTAGAGGCATTATAGCAAATCTTGATTATCAATGTTTGTTATAATACGCCGACTTGAAAGAAATCTTAACTTGTGCCACACAAAAATGTAAGGCCCGCCAAATCAATTAATCAGTTCATAGACCCCTTAGCTTAGTTGGGCGGAGCCCGACCGATGCCCACTAACAAGAGGACATATAAATCGATATTTTAAAAATCGGGTTAGGCGGAATTTTTTACAATACCGTTGTAATTTTAGGAAGTCGGACGGTCCTAGGCTGTTGATCGATTTAGGAGGGGTTAAGTAGTCCTATGTGTGGTTTTGTGTTTTAAAAATCGGCTTAGGCAGGATTTCAGAATACATTTGTTGCATTAATTATATTAATTTATTAATAAATTAAAAAATACAAATCTACCATGGCTTCGATTAATCTCCGATGGGCCTAGCCGCCTACCTAGTGCCTAACGCTTTTAAAACATTGCATATTTTATGGTAGGAATAACGCGCAATTATTTACCGCTCGACTTTCGTTACTCTCTCGGAATAATTTAATGGCAAATGGAGAACGAAATTATGCAAGAAAATAACAACAATTGGACATAAGGATTTAACGTGGTTCGGCCAAACTGCCTACCTCCACGACAGACGATCAAAGAAATTTCCATTAAGATTAATACCGGAGATTTACAAGACCACTCAAGTGTTTGCACTCTCCCAATGACCCCGATACACCCTCGAGACAATTCACACAGTAAACTAATTATACGGTCTACTGATCTTAACTCTCTCTCTATACTCTCACAATGCAAAGCTCTCAATTAACAACGCTTCTCTTGTTAATCTTCTCGGATGCTTTACAATGAGCCATTTCATGGTTTATATAGTCATCTTAATATGTGTGAAATCATGCCACAAACTTCCAATTTTGTGGGTGGCATTAATGAAAAAACAACCTCATCATATTACCTAAATTAATTCATTTAACTTATATGACAACATGATATTTCCATTCACGTGAGCCCCGACACTTGCATTTTCATATTTGATAAAATTTCAAATCAATCTTACAAATCTCCACCTTGATTTGAAATTTCTCTGATCATCCAAACACTGCAAATATCCGTCAAGTTCCTATGCTCAAACTTGACTATATAAAGAGCCGATAAATTCTCAACCATAGAAGCCATTCTTCCTTTATTCGCATAATTTTTCGATGGTTGCTTTTTCGAAGCATCAATTTTCTCCACCTTCTGCATCACTCCTGATTCAACCAAACCTCCAATTGAACTGACCAGACATCCTCCACAGGTTGCATTAGCACTTCGCATCATAATGCTTTTGGTCATATAATAAAGGTCTCGAATGTTTCTCCCTTTCATCACAACTGCGGCACCTTTATAGACTTTCAAGACTCCACCTCGAGCAGAAAATTGATAACCTCAGGATTCAAGATAACCCAGCGAAATAAGATTTTTCTTCAATTTCGGTATATGTCGAACCTCCAGTGTTCTAGTAATGCCATTATACATCTTGATTTGGACTGTACCAACACCAACTACCGAGAGTTTTTTGTCGTTCCCAAGTAACACTTTTCCACAATCAACTTTTTGATAAGTAGAAAACCAGTGTTTATTAGTAGACATATGGAAAGTACAAGCTGAATCAAGAATCCATGCATCTCCAATGCGTTCTTCTGACACCGCTAGAACGTCCACGACATCCGCGAAATTTACTTTTTCAGTGACAACATTTGACTCGTCACCTGAATCATCAGAGCCACTATCCCTTTCATCTTTCCACTTTGGGCAATCTTTTCTTATGTGTCCGGTTTCATTACATTCATAGCATCTGACCTTCTTGAATTTGGATTTCCACTTGCTTCTAGATCCCTTTTCGCCAGATCTACTTCTAGTGACCGTGACCCTTGCCGGATCCTCAAATTCATCACCATTAATTTTCTTCTTCAGCTCTTTCGAGTTCAAAGCTAGCTTGACACATTCCACCGTGATAGTGTCTCGACTTAAAACTATGGTGTCGATGAAATTATCATACGAGGATGGCAACTTACACAGCAACATCATCGCCTGGTCTTCTTCATCAATTTTTACATCAATATTTTCAAGATTCAAGATTATCTTATTACATTCATCGAGATAATCTTTCACCGACGATCCTTCTTGCATATGGAGAGAATATAACCGTTATTTTAAGTACAAACGGTTGGTGAATGACTTGGTCATATAGAGTGATTCAAGCTTCTTCCATAAAGCTTCAGCGGTACTTTCTCCAGTGACTTCTCTTAGAACGTTGTCAGAAAGACACAACAAAATTGAACTCCGTGCTTTCTCGACAATATCTTCAATTTCATCTTCGCCATATTTTTCTAACAAGGCTTCTTCTCCTTCAAGTGCCTCTGAAACTCCTTGTTGAACCAATAATTTTCTGCATTTTAAGTCGCCATAAATTAAAATCATTCTTGCCATCGAACTTCTCCACTTCATATCGCATTGCTGACCATGTCGATATTAAATAAAATTTTCCGAACTCCTTCCGCAATAAAAGAGAGACAAATTGCCCCGTAAAATACACTGATAAAAATTTATCTGTACCAACAACCCCGCTCTGATACCAATTTGTTAGGAATAATGAGCAATTATTTACCGCTCGACTCCCATTACTCTCTCGGAATAATTTAATGGAAAATGGAGAACGAAATTATGCAAGAAAATAACAGCAATTGGACATAAGGATTTAACATGGTTCGGCCAAACTGCCTACCTCCACGACAGACGATCAAAGAAATTTTCACTAAGAATAATACCGGAGATTTACAAGACCACTCAAGTGTTTACACTCTTCCAATGACCCCAATACACCCCGAGACAATTCACACAGTAAACTAATTACACAGTGTACTGATCTTAACTCTCTCTCTCTCTCTCTCTATACTCTCACAATGCAAAGCTCTCAATTAACAACTCTTCTCTTGTTAATCTTCTCGGATGCTTTACAATGAGCCATTTCATGGTTTATATAGTCATCTTAATATGTGCGAAATCATGCCACAAACTTCCAATTTTGTGGGTGGCATTAATGGAAAAGCAACCCCATCATGTTACCTAAATTAATTCATTTAACTTATATGGCAACATGATATTTCCATTCACATGAGCCGACACTTGCATTTTCATATTTGATAAAATTTCAATCAATCTTACAAATCTCCACCTTGATTTGAAATTCCTCTGATCATCATTCCAGCATTATTTCAAACACTGCAAATATCCGTCAAGTTCCCATACTCGAACTTGACTGTATAAAGAGCCCATATCATCTCCACCATAGAAGCCATTCTTCCTTTATTCGCATAATTTTCTTATAGTTGCTTTTTCGATGAATCAATTTTCTCCACCTTCTGCATCACTCCAAGTTCAACTAAACCTCTAACTGAACTGACCAGACATCCTCCACAGGTTGCATTAGCACTTCGCATCACAATGCTTTTGGTCAAATAATAGAGGCCTCTAATGTTTCTCCCTTTCATCACAACTGCGGCACCTTTATAGACTTTCAAGACTCCACCTCAAGCAGAAAATTAATAACCTCGGGATTCAAGATAACCTAGCGAAATAAGATTTTTCTTCAATTCCGGTACATGTCGAACCTCTAGTGTTCTAGTAATGCCATTATACATCGTGATTTGGACTGTACCAACACCAACTACCGAGAGTTCTTTATCGTTCCCAAGTAACACTTTTCCACAATCAACTTTTTGATAAGTAGAAAACTAGTGTTTATTAGGAGACATATGGAAAGTACAAGCCGAATCAAGAATCCATGCATCTCTAGTGCGTTCTTCTGACACTGCTAGAACGTCCATGACATCCGCGAAATTTACTGTTTTAGTGACGACATTTGACTCGTCACATGAATCATCAGAGCCACTATCCCGTTTATCTTTCCGCTTTGGACAATCTTTTCTTATGTGCCCAATTTCATTACATTCATAGCATCTGACTTTCTTGGATTTGGATTTTCACTTGCTTCTAGATCCCTTTTCGCCAGATCTACCTCTAGTGACCATGACCCTTGCCGGATCCTCAAATTCATCACCATCAATTTTCTTCTTTAGCTCTTTCGAGTTCAAAGCTGACTTGACACCTTCCACCGTGATAGTGTCTCGACTAAAAATTATGGTATCGATGATATTATCATACGAGGATGGCAACTTACACAGCAACATCATCGCCTGGTCTTCTTCATCAATTTTTACATCAATATTTTCAAGATCCAAGATTATCTTATTACATTCATGAAGATAATCTTTCACCGACGATCCTTCTTGCATACGGAGAGAATACAATCGTTGTTTCAAGTACAAATGGTTGGTGAATGACTTGGTCATATAGAGTGATTCAAGCTTCTTCCATAAAGCTTCAGCTGTACTTTCTCCAGCGACTTCTCTTAGAACATTATCAGAAAGACACAACAAAATTGAACTCCGTGCTTTCACGACAATATCGTCAATTTCATCTTCGTCATATTTTTCGAACAAGGCTTCTTCTCCTTCAAGTGCCTTTGAAACTCCTTGTTGAACCAATAATTTCCTTCATTTTAATGCGCCATAAATTAAAATCATTCTTGCCATCGAACTTCTCCACTTCATATCGCATTACTGACCACGTCGATATTCAATTAAATTTTCCGATCTCCTTCCGTAGCAAAAGAGCGAAAAATTGTGCCGTAAAAATACACTGATAAAAATTTATATGTACCAACAACCCCGCTCTGATACCAATTTATTAGGAATAACGAGCAATTATTTACTGCTCGACTCCCGTTACTCTCTCTGAATAATTTAATGATAAATGGAGAAAATAACAGCAATTGGACACAAGGATTTGACGTGGTTTGGCCAAACTGCCTACCTCCACGATAGATGATCAAAGAAAATTCCACTAACAATAATACCGGAGATTTACAAGACCACTCTAGTGTTTACACTCTTCCAATGACCCCAGTACACCTCGAGACAATTCACACAGTAAACTAATTACACAGTCTACTAATCTTAACTCTCTCTCTATAATCTCACAATGCAAAGCTATCAATTAACAACTCTTCTCTTGTTAATCTACTCGGATGCTTTACAATGAGCCATTTCATGGTTTATATAGTCATCTTAATATGTGTGAAATCATGCAATAAACTTCCAATTTTGTGGGTGGCATTAATGAAAAAGCAACCACATCATGTTACCTAAATTAATTCATTTAACTTATATGGCAACATGATATTTCCATTCACATGAGCCGACACTTGCATTTTCACATTTGATAAAATTTCAAATCAATCTTACAAATCTCCACCTTGATTTAAAATTCCTCTGATCATCATTCCAAGATTATTTCAAACACTGCAAATATCCGTCAAGTTCCCATACTCGAACTTGACTGTATAAAGAGCCCATATCTTCTCCACCATAGAAGCCATTCTTCCTTTATTCGCATAATTTTTCGATAGCTGCTTTTTCGATGCATCAATTTTCTCCAACTTCTGCATCACTCCAGATTCAACCAAACCTCCAATTGAACTGATCGGACATCCTCCACAGGTTGCATTAGCACTTCGCATCACAATGCTTTTGGTCAAATAATAGAGGCCTCGAATGTTTCTCCCTTTCATCACAACTGCGGCACCTTTGTAGACTTTTAAGACTTCACCTCGAGCAGAAAATCGATAACCTCGGGATTCAAGACAACCCAGCGAAATAAGATTTTTCTTTAATTTCGGTACATGTCAAACCTCTAATGTTCTAGTAATGCCATCATACATCTTGATTTGGACTGTACCAACACCAACTACCGAGAGTTCTTTGTCATTCCAAAGTAACACTTTTCCATAATCAACTTTTTGATAAGTAGAAAACCATTGTTCATTAGGAGACATATGGAAAGTACAAGCCGAATCAAGAATCTATGCATCTCTAATGCGTTCTTCTAACACTGTTAGAACGTCCACGACATCCTCAAAATTTACTTTTTCAGTAACAACATTTGACTCATCACCTGAATCATCAGAGCCACTATCCCTTTCATCTTTCCGCTTTAGACAATCTTTTATTATGTGCCCAGTTTCATTACATTCATAGCATCAGACCTTCTTGGATTTGGATTTCCACTTGCTTCCAGATCCCTTTTCGCCAGATCTACCTCTAGTGACCATGACCCTTGCCGGATCCTCAAATTCATCACCATCAATTTTCTTCTTCAGCTCTTTCGAGTTCAAAGCTAACTTGACACCTTCCACCGTGATAATTTATTGACTGAAAATTATGGTGTCGATGAAATTCTCATACGAGGATGGCAACTTACATAGCAACATCATCGCCAGGTCTTCTTCTTCAATTTTTACATCAATATTTTCAAGATCTAAGATTATCTTATTACATTCATCAAGATAATCTTTCATCGATGATCCTTCTTGCATACGGAAAGAATATAACCATTGTTTCAAGTACAAACGGTTGGTGAATGACTTGGTCATATAGAGTGATTCAAGCTTCTTCCATAAAGCTTCAGCGATACTTTCTCCAGCGACTTCTCTTAGAACATTGTCAGAAAGACACAACAAAATTGAACTCCGTGCTTTCTCGACAATATCTTCAATTTCATCTTCGTCATATTTTTCTAACAAGGCTTCTTCTCCTTCAAGTGCCTTTGAAACTCCTTGTTGAACCAATAATTTCCTTCATTTTAATTCGTCATAAATTAAAATCATTCTTGCCATTGAACTTCTTCACTTTATATCGCATTGCTGACCATGTCGATATTCAATTAAATTTTCCGAACTCCTTCCGTAGCAAAAGAGCGAAAAATTGCGCCGTAAAAATACACTGATAAAAATTTATCTGTACCAACAACCCCGCTCTGATACCAATTTGTTAGGAATAACGCGCAATTATTTACCGCTCTACTCCCGTTACTCTCTCAGAATAATTTAATGGCAAATGGAGAAAATAATAGCAATTAGACACAAGGATTTGACATGGTTCGGCCAAACTGCCTACCTCCACGACAGACGATCAAAGAAATTTCCACTAAGAATAATACCGGAGATTTACAAGACCACTCAAGTGTTTACACTCTTCCAATGACCCCAATACACCCCGAGACAATTCACACAGTAAACTAATTACACAGTCTACTAATCTTAACTCTCTCTCTATACTCTCACAACGCAAAGCTCTCAATTAACAACTCTTCTCTTGTTAATTTTCTCGGATGCTTTACAATGAGCCATTTCATGGCTTATAACGTCATCTTAATATGTGTGAAATCATGCCACAAACTTCCAATTTTGTGGGTAGCATTAATGAAAAAGCAACCCCATCATGTTACCTAAATTAATTCATTTAACTTATATTGCAACATGATATTTCCATTCACATGAGCCGACACTTGCATTTTCATATTTGATAAAATTTCACATCAATCTTACATTATATAGTCAGTTATACCACATCATCACCATCTCTATCATATAAAGGGCATAAGCAAACAACGTGAAATAATCAATTTTTTGTCCATCTCATTTCATACTCATTTCGCTCACTAAAATCCTCTAACTCACCACAAAGACTACTACAACCGCCTGACCTCACCCCTCTAACCCCTTTCTATGTATTTGGTTCTCACAATATCAATAATGAAAAAGCAAAATTAAAGATATTTTGTAGAAAATAAAGTAATGTTGGAAAAATTCAAGTGAAAAATGTTAGACAAGACAAACAAGCACATCAACTATGTACCAGATAAACTAAATATCTTCTCAATAGTTATTGGTCATGCTCGAGTATCATTTAGGAATTAATTTTTTCCTAAGTACATTAAGTTTTTATTATGATAGAGATCCATGGCTTGCTGTTTTTGTTGTGTTATCCATAAATGTTATACTGAGTTCCTAAACTTGTTCATTTTATGTCAAATCCTAACTATTATAATGTCTTATGTTTATCAACTTGCTTATTCAACACTCAATGCATCCTTTTTTCCATTTATTTCATCGGAGCTTTGCTCCGACTACATCTAGATCTGACTTGGGTCGCGCACCTGGCTATAGTGGGTGAGTCTCCCAATTAGGATTTTTTGCATGCACTAGGACTCGAACTCGAGACCTTGCTTAAGTGATACCAAGCCGCTTACCACTTAAACCGACCCTTACTTACTAGTAGTGTTCAATGCATCCAAATTATACGCTGTTCTATGCACACGCTTCTAGATGCCATGGTGTTGACATGTAACATTCAAAGATTCATTTAGTGCAACATAAACAAGTGGATAGATCTACTTATAGACGTTCTAAAAGTTTAGAACCAAATGAGAGTAATGAATGGACTCTTTGATATATCATATCAAATGGTTAATAGGTTGGGTCAGCTTAAACTTAAAGCTATTAAAGCAAAGACTTCATGTTCCATATGTTTAAAGGCTCCATTTTTTTACTTAAAATTAAGGCACTGTTCTCTTAGACTACAATTTAGACCAGTTCAGTTCAGTTCAGTTCAGTCCACTGCATTTCAGTTCAGCTATGCATAGTTATAAAATTACACTAAAATAAGTTCAATCCAGTCCAGTTCAATTCAACCAACTTCATTTTAATTCAACTGTCAAAGTTGAAAATCACAGGCCTAACTAGTTGGTATTACAAGTTTGCTATTAGTTGGTAACCTTATAATTGCGCATATTCAATTTTTTTTCAAAAACTTATATCAGCTAAAGATTTGTGTATTAATCACACAATAAAATAGTTAAAAGATTTCAATTCCTTTTCTAAAAAGACATATATGGAAGATTGGGGTCAAAATGCTATAATGTATTCTTTGAAAAATGTTGTTTAGATGAAATTAGAATTTTGTGAGAATCATATATTTTTAATGAGCATTATAGCAACAGAAGTATCAAAATTACAAAATTTGTAGCATTTGCAGTTTGTAAATCAACATGGCCAGCCATGAACAGGAGTATAGTGAGCAACCGCTCAAGGCCCCCAATTTTAGGGGCTCTTAAATTTTTCGGGTTTTTATTAACAATAGAGTAAAAGAAAATATAAATATATAAAAAAATGTGAAGATAATACAGAAAAGGATGTGGACTGGTGGTAAGGGCGCTTCTCTCCTCCCCGTTGATCCTGTTTTGATCCATGGCCCCCCTGATTCTGTACTTTTCCTCTCCTTTTTACTTACAGCATCTATAATAAATATTAGTCAATCAATCGTCTTCACACATAAGTAAAAATAGACAATTAATTATAAAATGACTTTACATTAGATCTTCTACTTTCTCTTTCTAATATTGACAATTAATTATATATGTTGCGCAATATCTATTTGATCTTTTACATGTGAACTATTAAATAGAAGTTTGAATATTTAATATAATATTATTTTATTGATGAGAGAGAATATTTAGCAAATTATTTAATTTTTTATTATTATTTTATTTTAAAAAATATATGGACAATCTATTGTGGCTATATTTTAAAATGTCTTTTCTATTTTACCAACTCATTAATGTGAGCTTCTTAGTAAAACGGACAAGACCAGTATTTTAGTTGAGGTTTGCGCTCACATTTAGCTTTTTCTCTACTGGCAACAGATTATTTTTCTTTCTTTGATTTTGTGGGATAGCGTCTCCCTCGTTTGCCTCATGCCATGAGCTTTCATAAGAACAAACTAATACTCTCGTCTAACAGGTGTTACCGGCTTGACTTTGTTTTTCAATCTTGCCTCTTCTTGTTCTGCTAATGCCGCCTAAGGGCCCAAAACACCTCTTTCAGGTTGAGAATAATCTAAATCAGAACCCACGATGTCATCCTCTTTTGCTGCAACAATTTTTGCACTCGGGCCAATATCAACTACCATGTGTAAATTCAGCGACATTCATTGCCGATTATTCCCCACCTTGTTAACCGCCACTTGGTTACCCACAACAGAAGGCACCACCCTTGTAGATTTTTCTGCTGCTGTAGGTGTTTTTCACGCAACAACCTTATCCCGATTTGTATCATCTATCTTGTAGATTTTCCCGCTATTGTAGGAGTTTTTTCAACAATAACTATATCCCAATTTGTATCGTCAATGGTGTTTTTATCTGCCAGGTCATCCCTGAGACTTTGTTGAACCTCCAGTAAAGGAATAGCAACCCTAGGTGCTTCATCTCCAAGCTTCTTAGAGCTAGAAACCTTCTTCCATTTCTCACGTGTCTGAACCTGTGAAGCCTCGTTCTTTTTTGCTTCCTTATCATTCTTACTACTAGCATTAGCATCAACATAAGATTTATAGCGTATGCACTCCCGCCAAGCATGGCCAATGACCAGAAAATTTTACAAAATTACAGTAAGTTTTCATATTCAAGATCAACCCAAATTTGCTTATCCTCTTTTTCAACCCCTATAACGCTAGGTAGTGAATTTTCTAAATCAATGTCAGTTTGCACCCTTGAAAAATGTTCATAGTCACCATCTAATGTAACTTGATCAACATGAGAAAACTTACTGATTCCTTTAGCAATACATGCTAAAATAGCCGAATCCCAATACTCTCAGGGTAACCCATGAAAGTGAACCCAAGCTAGAGATTTCGTGGTTTTTTGCTCCTCTAGATCGAAGTCTGACTGTCAAGGCTGAAGTCGAAGAATTTCATGTTTAAGACTGATTGTACCTCGAATCTAAACCTTTTTCTTAGACTATTGTGAGCCAAGCAAGATATGATAATAACCTTTACCCAAAGAAATTAATCTCCAAGCTTTTTTAATTTCCCAAATCTTCGATATGATAGAGTGCCGAGGAAAGTACTTTGGTGGGCACTGGAGAAAAAAGGTATTCACGTAAAGTACATAAACTTAATAAAGGACATGTATGAAGGGGCGGTAACAAGTGCTAAAACTGGACAAGGAGTGACAGAGGAGTTTCCCATCACGATTGGATTGCATCAAGGATCATCTCTAAGCCCATTTTTATTTGCCCTAGTTATGGATGAGTTGACCACCAAAATACAAGACGACATCCCATGGTGTATGTTGTTTGCGGATGACATCGTATTGGTTGAGGAATAAAGGGAAGGGGTTAACAAGAAGCTAGAAGTGTGGAGAAATGCGTTAGAGAGTAAAGGTTTTAAGTTAAGTAGAAGTAAGACGGAGTATTTGCACACCAAGTTCAGCTTACGGAAAGGAGACGAAGGAGAAGTAAAACTAGGAGATACAATCGTACCAAAATGTAAACGATTTAGGTATTTGGGCTCTATCTTCCACGAGGAGGGGATGATTGATGATGATGTAACTCATAGAATTAATGTAGCATGGATGAAATGGAGAAGTGCTATCGGAGTCTTATGTGACAAAAAGATACCTTTGAAAGTGAAAGGTAAATTCTACAGAACGGTGGTTAGGCCAGCCATGACATATGGGAGTGAATGTTGGGCTATTAAGATGCAACATATTAAAAGGATGAATGTGGCAGAAATGAGGATGCTTAGGTGGATGCGTGGGCATACAAGGATGGATCGAATTAGAAATGAGTGCATTCGCCAAAAGATCGGTGTGGCATATATTGAGGATAAACTGAGAGAAGGACGACTAAGGTGGTATGGACATGTGCTACGTAGACCAATAGATGCTCCAATTAGAAAATGTGAGAACTTATGGACAGAGAGTAAGGGTAGAGGGAGAGGTAGACCTAAGATTACTTGGAGGAAAACTATTTATAAGGATATGCGTTTACTCGGTATGGACGAAATTTTGGCTTTTGATAGAGCTTCATGGTGTCGAAAGATCCATATAGCCAACCCCACCTAGCGTGGGCTTTAGGGCTTGGTTGGTTGGTTCGATAGTGCTTCTTTAAATTCCAAAAGCTTATACGGAGTGTCCCTTTTTGAAGAATCAATCTCCCAAACATCGAATTAGCACACATGATTATCCGCTTATCGAGAAGGGCGAGTGGAATCTCCACAGAGGTGAAACCCCCCTTGATTGAAACCTCTGCCAACACTATAGCAGGTGCGATGGAATCAGAACCACTAACAATATTTGCAAAACTTGGTTTAGGGTTTGTAGTTTTTGGGGTTTCATGTTTCTTAGGGACAAAAAACATCTCTTTTATACTGCAATAATCATCAAGATAGGAAGGACGATTCTAGTCAGCCATGATAGACGGCAACTAGTTCCGGCAATTCATGACGAAAAAAACTAAGCGACGACTGTTAGGGTTTTCATCGCCCCTCTCTCAATCGTGGAGAGAGCTGTTTCTCTCTGGGTCGTTTATGTCAACGCATCATCTCAATATGTATATAGTATATGTTCATCTAAGTTAACGATATGTTATTAAAGATAAACTAATTACTAATGTTTTGTAAATTAATCATATTGATACGGTACTCTAAAGAAAATTAAGATATATAATTGTTTCATAGATTGTGTATTCCAAAAAGCTATTTGATTCTGTGTGAATTACATATTACATTTTTTGAAAAAGTTTTGAATTTTAATTTTAGTGCAATGAGTTGACAATGTTGTTTGTATAGTTTTCAAATAAAGTTGATATATATGTTTAAAAATATAAAATATCAATTTACCTAGGTAACTTATCTTAATGAATATAAAATTGGTTGTCTAGCTAGCAACATCAGTTAATGACATATATCGTAGACTAGTAGTTGAGACACTTCATGTGACTAGGGGATGTCATGAGTTCGAGTCGCATGGAGGATGAGGTAAGATTATCCTTTATATTTAATGCAAGCTGCAATTTGAAAACATTTTACCAAAAGTGTCGAAGCTTTGGGGTTGAAATTAACCACAACATCGAAAATAAGTTATATATGTCTCAATTAGAATCACTTGTGTATTGTACAGATCTTTATAATTACTTTCACTTTAAAATTTAGACCACAGTAAATTTTTACCCACACATGGATGTGACCTTTTATACTTGTTGATTCTGGGCCTCTAATTCATGAATTACAGGAGATGCAATGGAAGTCCATAATCCACATCAAAATGCCATAACTACCTGTAATTTCCTCTATTCTTTCAGCCTGTATGCTACTCGGCCCAAGCCCACTAAGTTATGTTTGATTCCATAATTCAATATAAGAACTGGGTTTTGGGGTTTCGGCCACTTCATTGGTTTTAGTATTAAAACACAAACTCGGCTGCCGGATCCAAACGATGTTTGGGTGTGATGGGCTTGGTTTTATTATTAAAACACAAAGGGAAAATCACATCAACGTTATATTTTGATTTCTAAAATTTTTTTTTTTTTTATTTTTATTTATCTCTCAAACCGTTAATTTTTTCAACATACCGCTTCACAGTTTTTTGTTCGCCTTTTTTTTTCTCTTCGAAACTAGATTCATGATGACATACCTTTTTCAAACTTTTTTCGGGTAATTATTTCAAATAAGTTATCTTATATTTATGTCATAGCTATCCTATAGCGCATTTAGAGTGTGTTTCCCAAAGCTTATAATCAGATTATAAATTAGTTCTAGCTTTTAAGCTCTTAGCTTAAGTGTTTCTAATAGCTTAAATTTTGGCTTTTAAGAGGTTTTTGAGCTAAAAGAGATAAGCCCTAAGTTGGAGCTTTTTAAAAAACCAGCTGGCTTTAGCTTAAAAGTAAAAAAGCCAAACTATGAGAAATATCCCATTATAGTTATCTTGTAGTTACCTTATATCACATTTTGTAGTTATTCGAGACATACTATAAGTAAACAATAACAAAAATAAAGTAAAAATATAACAAAATTACATCAATTTAATGAAATTATAAGATAACTACAAGCTAACTATGATGTGTGATATAGGATAACTATTACATAACTATAAGATAACTTATTTTAAATACATACCGGAAAAAAAAGTTTGGAAACAGTATATCATCATGGCTCTAATTTGAAAGAGAAAAAAAAAGACGAATAAAAAATTCTAAAACAAGTTGTCTAAAAAATTAACGATTCATGGAATAAATACAAAACAAAAATAAAATGAAGTGAAAAACGGTGGAACATAAAATAGTTTAGAAAATATGTAAAGTTAATTTTAATAGAATATTATTTGAATGTGATTTGGTAATTGGTTTTCCAAGCACACACGAATATGGTCCATCTAATTCTTTTAAGAAAAATACAGATCTTAAATTTCAATTTGATAGCTCATGATACAATTTCTTTTGAAATTTTAAAGTAATAAATCCATGGGCCGGACATGATATTTTATTATTTATAAAGACTTGGCAAAATTCGAATCCAACTTTTCTTTTTATTAAGTGGAACCAGGCTTTGTCTTCTAAAATTTGAGCTAAACTCATCCAACCCAATTATAATTTGAAATCATAGAAAGAAATTAGGGGAACGAATGCAACCAGAACCCAAATTGCAAGGGAAAAAAATCAGGCCTCACAGAACCTTATTAATCTCTCTCCATGTTAGAAAATCAAGATATAATTGTTTCATTTAATCAGCTAGAACTTACAGATTGCAATTCGGATATCACTTATGTTAAATTTTTCGCTTACGCCAAAAAGACGTGAAACAGTCTGAATATTTCTGAAGTTGTGATAAATACTTTCAGATTGAAACTTATTTGGCGATTCTATCAAATAATTCAATCGGATAAAATCAGAAATCACAAGAACTTTAAACAAATGTTTGTTGTGAATAATATGAACCTTGTATGTCTGTAAAAACGTCTGTCCTCTGTCAATGCCCCGTTCCCTATATATAGAGAATCGAAATAACCGCCCGAAGTTAACTGTTTTTGCAGTTATTTTCGTCCGGATGTAGCGTGTCGCGATCGTGACTCGACATGCCAAAACCTTGCGTTTCTCAAACAAAAGCAATCACGAGCGCGAGTTTTTGTCGCGAGCGCAAAATGGTCCAAATCCAAAATTCATGAACTTTCATGAATTTTTTGCAAGGGAACTTTTTTCGAAAATAAAAAAGTTTTCAAGCTAATCTGGTAGCTCAACCCTAGCCTAGGGCGCGCTGCCCTCGAAATTCAAACATCATGATAGAACTCGAACAAAGCGTGCACTCCGCACTCTCTTAACTTATCCGATGAAATACCAATTATATTAAAATACTAACACAGACTATACATGATGGCATTGGCCAATTAATTATAATTTCAGAATCCAAATTTTGAGTTTGGCATCCAGAAACCCTGTTAATAATCTATAGGTCAAAGTTTCAATGACTTGCTATGGGTAAAGTTAATGCCACTATACTATATGTAGCTTACAATCTTTTTAGATTTATTGCACAATTGCAAGCATTATTCTTTTTTAGGTAATTCGAGGCATTTTTGATAGATTTATTGATTGTGTGATTTGAACCCACAATTTCGTACTTATTCGTTTTTTTTCTAACAATGTGGTGGTTACTAGATCAAAGTCTAGTGGTTGTTGCACACATATATTAAATACAAAGAAAAAATTAGATTACATATACAGTTCGAATCACTAGACTAATGGCCATTTTGGCTAAGTTTTTTTAGCAGCTTTTTTAAAAGCACTAATTTCAAGCTTTTCGTAAAAGCAGTAAATTTTATTTAAAAAAAAAAATAAATCAGACGGTTCGTAAATGAATTAAAATGTGTTCTTTAAAGCCAAAATTTATAAAAACAATTTATTTTAATAACAACTTAAAAAATAATACCAAACCGGGCTAGTACTTACCTCAAAATAGAATATAAATGAATGGCATTGAGAAGTAAGGTATAAAATTGATATATGAGGTCATTTAATTTAACAAGTATTGAAACCACACTACAAAATAATAAACAAAAAAAAATATAGAAATTAAATCGACCAATTACAAAAAGAACAGAAGATCTAGAAAGACAAGAAGGAAAGTCTTCTGCTGCGGTTTGTTTTCTTACCTTTATCATTAAACTTAGAAATAACGGAAGCATCAGAATGAGATAATGTTTTTTGGACATTATCTGTTCTAAGGTAACACACATCTCCTTCACATATGTATTTGTCTGATCTACATCCTTCACCAAAGCACCTCCACAATCCTTGGAGATTTGCCATCATAAGCTCAACACTTGATCTCGGATTTACGGATGATCAATATTTGTTAATCTTGATTATAGGATGTGTTTATATATAAAAACACCGGTCAAGATTGTTATGCTATGACTTTCGTTTATTAATGAATTCTTTTCTTGTCTTTTTCTCAGCAGCCCAAATGCGTAACATGCATTATTATATATGGGGAAAAAATCAACTTATTTATTATTTTATGTTATTTTGTGGACTGAGTTGTTTTTCTTTGACGTGAGTTTTTAGATAGTTTAATGGCCACGTTAATTGTCTTGACAACAAAAAAAATTACATGTAAATAATTCAGAAGAGAGTTCGGTCAAAACAAATGTTATAGTCAGAGTATAGTTAGAAATGAATGGAGTAAATTGGATATGAGGTGTGTATATTGGGACGTCCCTTTTAATGGGGTCTTCTATGTAAGTGTTTGGGCTTGTGGGCATTTCTCTCTGATGGGCTTGGGTTGGGTATTCTAGGCCCATGCTATATACTAAAAAAGTGTCGGTAAAACACATGTACGAAAAAACACGGATACCACTTAATTATGTTTTGTTTATAACATCAATTTTGTTTTTAGATTCGAACATGTGAACTCTGGAATCACAACTTCAAGGCATATTTTGATTTAAGCGGGTTATAAAGAATTTCATCATATTTTACATCATTCGAACTCATGACTTCTTCGGCCATAAAAAGAGTTTTAACTACTAAACCAAAACATTTATTACATACGTACATTTTTTTATTACGAGGCTCCCTAAGTCAATCTCATGTGCTTTCTCTCAATAAATGAATACGACCATAGTTCCTCGGAGGACTCTTTGATAGCTACGGAAGAATATAGTTGTTAGTTGAGACAGAATTATATACATTTTTACCGTGGGAGGCTTGACCTTTATGTAGTCATATGAATATACTATTGTCTTATTAAACTTATGCCCTCTTTTTTTTAATTTACTTTCAGTTTAGTTTAGTTTAGTTCAATTTCAATTTAGTATTCAGTAATTTAGTATTTAGTTTATATAAATATTAATAATTAATATTATTAATAATATATAATAACAAAGAAAAATAACTAATACTAATATTTTTAAAATCATAAATGATTATTTTTACCACGAATATTTTTAGGATAAATAAAAGTAATAATATTTTATAAATTTTGATAGCAATTAAAATAATAAAAATTATACAATTACAATATAATTGAGAAACAATACAGTTAGTTTTGCTATTACTTTTTAATTCAATCTTTGTCCATGCTATCATTTTCATCATCCTCGTCGACATGTTGAATATTACTTTGTTCCGTTTCCCAAATTTATAGTGCAATGGAAGTTCACACTAAAATATAATATTCATAATGATGATTGCAATGAAATAAAAATATATTAATACTATTAATTTATAATGATAAATTTAACTATTAGTATTATTATTATATGTAATAATTGGTTTTACTATAATATATAAATATTATTTAAAGTATTATTAATTATTTTTTAATATATATTAATATTTAAAATATTATTATTTATATTATTAATATTTTTTTAGTTTTAGTTTTAGTTCAGTATTTTCAATTTTAGTTTAATTCAGTTTCAGTATCATTCAGCTTCAATTTAATTTTAGTATTTTTAATTTCAGTATCATTTAGTTTAGTACACATACTTATGAGTTGAAAATAACATAGCCTTAGATTAATGTTTGATCAATGACTAAAACTTCTATTTTGTCAATGAGAGGTGATTACTTGAATAGGACAGACTATGCCAGATAGAATATGTTTATGGCTTTTTTTACTAGTGAAATGAGTTATATGGCTTCCCATAGACATGATACCAACTATAAAAATAATGTGATTTGTTATGTGATGTATGTCTTACGCTTCATCAATCTCTTTGTAATCATGTATGACTGATTATCAAGTTACAAGTGGTGATAAGGACCGAGTTAAAGTAAAGGAGCATATTCGGTATCGCCACGGAACGTGTCTTTAATGAGCTATTAATGAAGTCATTTATTTTGTAAATGCATCAAAAATTCTCTCCAGGTATATACAATTTTAAATTCTCCTCATATCAATTATAGAAAAACTTTACATAAAGATATAAGAAGAACCTTTTTTGTTACCTATAAAAGATATAACGTGAAATTCTCCTCAAAGTTAATCTTTTGAAAACTATATTAGCGTAACGAATTAATCCAAAAAAGAGCTTCTAATGGAATAGTACATATTGAAAATACAACCTATACAAGTCACAATAAGAACAATTTCACACCTGTTGAAGATTAAATTAATTAAAAGGGCTAATATATATATAATTGGTAACAATAAGGCTGTTCAAAAATCTGTTTGAGTCTAAATAAAAGAGTAAAAAATATAAAATTCCGCTTAACATTCTCCACCATTCAATTATTGAGAACTAGTCGGAGACTTAAAAGAAAAAAAGGAATATAAAGCCAATTTAAACAATAATTAATATCCTTAATTTTCAATTTATAATCTGTCTGAGTAATTTCTTCGGTTTAAAGCCCTTAGCCCCTTTAAGGGGGTCACCACTCTTTTTCCCCCTCAAAAAGAGAAACAAACCCCATTTTCTCTCTTTCCCTCTCTTCTCTCTGATTATAATTTTTCCACTCAAAAAAAGGATTCAATTCAAGAAATCTCAATTTTTTTCCTCAAGAAAAAGTACTTATTCTAGGTAGATGAATACAAAGAAAAATACGATTTCTTGAAGCCTTTGACAATGTCATTTTCTTATGTTGGCCCATAGATCTTTATAGAAAGTAGCAAAAAAAAACCCAAACAACAGAAAAACAAAATCCTCGTTTTGTCTGGTTTTATTACATAGAGAGAGAGGGAGGGGAGAGAGAGGGGGGGGGGATGATTAATGAACA
Source organism: Euphorbia pulcherrima (assembly GCA_947683365.1). Classification (NCBI taxonomy): domain Eukaryota; kingdom Viridiplantae; phylum Streptophyta; class Magnoliopsida; order Malpighiales; family Euphorbiaceae; genus Euphorbia; species Euphorbia pulcherrima. Next base: position 13,098,610 of record CANTUS010000013.1, read on the forward strand.
AAGACAATAATATCCTGTAATTTGTCGTCTTCTTTGAAGTGTAAATTGTTTGTCTACTTGGGTGCAAAATGATGGCTAACAATGAAGGCGAGGTGCTTGGATCAGGCGGCGGAGGGGGTGGTGATTTCATGCAAAATGGGGAGGAGGGGAGTTTGAAGAAGGGGCCGTGGACGGCGGAGGAGGATGCGGTGCTGGTGGAATATGTGAGGAGACACGGTGAGGGGAATTGGAACGCGGTACAAAAGCATTCAGGGCTGGCTCGGTGTGGGAAGAGCTGCAGGCTAAGGTGGGCTAACCATTTGAGACCCAATTTGAAGAAAGGGGCTTTCTCTCCTGATGAAGAGCGGCTCATTGTTGAGTTGCATGCTAAGTTTGGCAACAAATGGGCTCGCATGGCTACTTTGGTTTGCATTCTTTCTTATTTTCTCTATCAATTTTCATTGGAGTTGTTACCCACCGTCTCATAGTGAAATGCCATTATTATAGCTTGGCATGGTTGGGTATTGGTCGCCCAATATTATGTGGGTTGGCAGTCCAAAAAACATGGTGGGTAAGCATTTGCGACAAAAATGTAGATATTTGTTGCAAATACTTCAAAAAATCAATTTTATTTTTGTGATTAGGGCATTTTGGTATTCTTTTTCATGTGATGGGTATAGACTTATTCACGGAACCGATGTACCCGGTGAACGCCATTATCATAGATTGGGCATGGTTGGATATGCATGCGTGGCATTTGTGATGGATGGTCAACTTCATTCGTCGCAAATACTAGTGGTGGAGTATGCGCGACAAAATTTTGATTTTCGTTGTGAATGCTTGTAATAGAAATATATTTTTATATAGTTAAGTGTTTTCTTTCTCATGTGGTAGAGGATACAATTTAGTTTTTTTTTTTATTTTCTTTGACTTCTAGTCTATCTATCAAGTTATTCTTAATTTTCAGGCTTCGTTCTTTATTTTTTATAAATTTTCGTTTAGTTAAATTTATGTTTATTGATTTCTTTATAATGTTTCTGCAATTTCTTGATAATTTGACAACCATTGCAATATAATTGGTTGATTTTTACATTATTTGTAGCTCCCGGGAAGAACGGACAACGAGATAAAGAACTACTGGAACACAAGAGTGAAAAGACACCAACGTCAAGGTCTCCCTCTTTATCCCCCGGATGTCCAACCGCAACACCCTCCTAGCCCCCATTTCCACCACCACCCCCACCATTCACCCTCACCCTCACCCTCACCCTCACCCATCCCTACCTCTTCTTTCACTTTTCAAACCCAATTCCCCACCTCTAGTACCCCAATCACTCCTACCTCCGCCACTCCTCCGCCTCTCTCCCCCGCCACCACTTCAACTAGTTTTCCAACTCTCCCTCTTTTTGACTATTCTCAACCTCACCACCACCACCTCCACAACCACCACCATTCAACTCCGACCACCCCAACCTCTTGTTTCTCATTTCCAACCCAACTCCACTCGCCAAACCCCCGAACACCTTCCACTCCTCCGGCGTTATCCCCTCTTTCCTCTCCTTCCACTAATCCTAATGCCAATTTCCCTACTCTTCCCCTTTTTGATTTCAATGCCCATAGAACCCCTCCTATCCTTCAATCCCCAATTCGATTCAAACGCTTCTCATCAAACCCTGAGCTTTCAAATCTCGCCAATGTAACCCATCAATCCAGTTTGAATCATTCAAACCCAAATTCTCATTTCAATTCTCCTATGGGTCATCAATTGCCTCCCTATTTCACCGGTGGTGGCTTTCACAGTGAAATTCAGAAAGAAAATCAAGAAATGTGTTCTCTTTTAGCTTCCGTGACTCAGCCGGAGCTCCCTTCAAACCAATACCAAGGGAGGAATTTGGGGATTAATGAAATTGGGAGGAGAATGAATAAGAGGAAGTATGGTAACAATTTGAAAGAAAAGCTGAATGGGAAACTGGGTTTTGCGCTAATGGAAGAGCTTTTGCAAGAATGCGGACAGAATCCTATAGACAACAACAGCTTACTTTTGCAGGATCAGAAGTCCAAGATGTTCTTGTCTGAAGGTTTTTGGGATCAAACCAATTTTAATCCTTTATCTTCAGGTTCGTCCTCATTATTTCCAAGTGTTTATTTACTTGATTAATTGCACGATTTTAATTTAAAGCCCAATTGGACAGAGTTGGATGAGAAGGGTTTAGGAGGGGAAATGAAGACAGCGCCACCGCCGGTGGAACAACTAAACAAAGAATTGAACACATTTCCGACAATGCCGGCGGAGCTGTACAATGACGGTGCAGACATATCAAACGGACAGTCGTCAGTAGTAACAGATGAAAACATAGGATTTGAGATGCAACAGACAGCAATAGCCTCGATGTTTCAACCAGCAGAACGTGACAGAGGCTTAGGGTCTTGTTCTTGGGACAATTTGCCTCGCATTTGCTGACTCACCTGAGCTTGTTTTTTTATGTATATCAGAAGAAGGGTTTTTATGATATTACTGTCTTCTCTCATTGTTTGTTTATTTAATTCTATTTTTTATTTTTGTATTGAATACATACGATGAGGTTTGTTCATACTTGACTGACTTAATGAGTTTTCTCTGACTCTGTTTTGAGTTCTTAGCATGTCACCAACCATTAACTCAATCTTATAATTATATTTACCAAAAATAATCTTGTATGTATATATATCTTTATTTTTACAGTTAGTATTTTCATTTATTTGATTCTCAGGCCCTAATTGTAGCTTTTGTATACAATTTATCTTGATTTTATGGCCTAAAAACACAGTTTATTTGTTTCATTCTGCTAAATGAGTATGGTATATGATTCTGTAAAGGCCAAATGAATTTCACTCAATTCCCTAAATTTATAAGAGTTTCTAATGTCAGAGATTGTTTAAATATGTTCACCTAATTCGTATATCTAAATTCATTTGAGTGGAAAATAGATTTGGTTGGCAATTTGTAGAATGAAAATCTTCCAAATTTAACTAAGTTCAACAACAACAAATATATTTATTGTTAAATTAAGCATATCCAAAACAACACTAATGTGTAAAATTTAATTAACAAATAAGTGGCATTTGGATGGCAAAATAGTCAGAATCGTGAAATATGATAAACAAATTGTTATGAATCCATCGTAGCTATTCCTAACTATTACACACCTCATAGAATAAGTATTCCTATATAAATAGAAAGAATTTGTATTCAATGAGATGTCTAATAGTTAGGAATATCTACGAAGGATCAAGACAAAAAAAAGTCCAATATATTTCACGTTTTTTCACTCGTTTTTATTCTATTCCAAGGAATAAACCCAAGATTTTAATGAGGTCTAGTATTAAGAATTCTCTCTCTAAAAACAACTTAAATAAGCTGCAAGGAAATCATATAACTGTATATATTGCATTTAAAGGTATAGAACTCATACATCCAGACATTTTAAGCAGCAGTATTAATATAGAGTATTAACAGAAAGCCAAGAATTTACATATGGCCTTGATAAACCTTTTTTTAATCTTACCAGGCATTAATTCAGCTAGACTGCACTTCCACTGATGATCCAAATGTGTTCTCCCCGCTATATGTCATGTACAGGAAGCCATCCTCGTCTTTGTTTTCCTCGTATATTGCTGACATCATTGCAGCTGTTGAAAAAAATACTTTATTAGGTCTTAATGATATTAACATAAAGAATTTTGAATAAATGAGGGCATCAGTTCAATTCTTCGTACCAGTGGGTGGCAAAATGTTCTTGACGAAAATGAATATAGCCTTCTCAGCACTGAGCTTTATTCTCTTTCGAACCACATAAACAAACTGGCCAACAGTCAGATCAGCTGGAACAAGGTATCTGCATTATCCTCAATGATTATGAGAATCGGAAATAGTCGGAGAAAAACAATTTACTAGCTACAAGTGTAATGATTATCTAAAATTATAGCAAACATATCAGCTTCAGTCTTGCTAGCAGAAACTAAGCAATTTTTTTTTGTCAATTATGGCTTTAATTTGATGAACTTCAATCAAGGCATTTCATCTCAAAGGAACAAGATAATACATAGAATGAAAGAAATAAAAAAAAATGAGATATTGGCCGAATATGATAGATGCACAAATTTGTTCACAGAAGACACAAATTGCTGTGTTAGCAATATCTGTAACCTTCTACAATTCAGCTTTTCTAAGGTGCCATACTATTTGGATTTTCCAAATAAATAGAAGGATAATTCTATCAAATTTAAAACTAGGGGCGTGTTAACTTACTATAGATTTCTAAGTTCTAATAGTTGTGTTGTTATATCCCTTCCTCTATCCACAAGAGTAAAATTCCTTCATATCTATAATAACGCAGGTAAGTACATTGTCTTGTCTAAAATGGTTTATTAGATTGACACAGATGCCTTGTGAGAAATGAAGAATAGCTTTCTAATAATTCAATATTAGAATTCCTGGTGTACACAAAACAAGCAAGAACTAGCAGCTCATATAATTAGTACAATTACTGCACAGAATAGTAAAAACTAGATGCAACAAACAGAAGTAACACTAAGTCGCCAGCAATAATAGGATAAAACAAATAACAAAAACAAAAACAGAATAGAAAGATATACGGCGATAAAATAACATCCTACATATGACATATAAAGAAATTACAAGTGAAGAAAATATGCAGGAAGTACTAACTTCTTTTTGTCAATGTCAGGTATGTCGCTTCTATCTGCCCTTTCCACAATAACCTTTAAGCAGTATAAAGAAAATGGCAGGATCAAAATAATGAAAAAATATAGTATATTGAACAAATTATATTACATTGTTGAAGAATAAAATATGAATTACAAACCGGAATTCTATCAGCATACTTCTCCCTGATACGAGCTGCTTCTGCTTGCCTCCTTTCTGATATATATTTAAGAAGAAAGGAAGTTAGCCAAAAAAGAAGAGAGGGTAAACTAATCAAGCACAAGATGAGCCCTATTATGGTTTTCAACATAAAGTGACCATATTCGTGTCTGACTGTCTGAGCAATGAGCATAAATCACTAACTGATGGAGCAAAATTATTACCAACAGCATTTGCAGCTAGAACATTACTCTAGACTAAATGTTTCTTTCACATTTAAGTTGTTTACACCTTATGGAAGTACACGAATCATCATACGTGCAATAGTTGCTTAACCATGAAACAGAAAGCATGATAGGCTGGACCACTGGCATACTACGGTACATAGTATGCCTCATTGCACAATTACGCGTATCACAAATCTAGAAAGTAAAGAAAACGGTAATTTTAAGAAAAATAAGAAGCATTCCCATTTCTACTATTATATCTATGTTCCTCAGATCAGTTGTTATGCACGAAAACACAACCTAATCCACCCATGACAACTTGGATGATGTTAATCCATGTATTCTATTGAGTTGTAATTTTACTTCCCCACTCATATGTAATTCTCAGCATTATACACTCTATCTCTTACTTAATCATCTTTTCAAAACATCTAAATTTTGGACTGAAACAATCATCGGAATAGATATCAATCCCAAAATTGAAATAAAATCGATCAACCCCAGATCAAAACTTTTTGAGTGAGAATCATGCGATGGACCAAAAATTAGCAAGCAATTAGAAACCCTAATCAAAAAGGCATCTATCAATAACCATTCAAGCCCAATACGATGCTCAACCTTTAACAAGTACAGCGCACGATTGTTTAACACAAAACGAAACCTATGGCTTGAAGTCGATAAACTCTAGAAATCCTTCAGTTTCATACTGATCCGAGTTTTAAGAAAAAACAGACCATAGATCGAAGAAAGAGCCGGAATAAAGATACAAAAATCAGAAAACACAAAGTGCAGAAAAAAAACTACAACAAAGAGAAAGACAGGAAAACAACCGAGGGGATGTTCCAGCTTGAAGGAGCTCTCGGCCATGGCAGTTAATATTATTTGCTATTAAGATTGTGTTTAATGGATTTAAAAAAGCAACGATAAGCACAAACAGGAAGGAATTCTTTTACATGATTACGCCTTCATTAATAAATAAATTGAAGTTAATTATAAAATACAATTATGGACTTCTTCCCACTTAACGACGTTGTTTTCCTTTCATTTTTCTAAAAGAAAAAAAATATTGCCAAACCAACAAAACATTTACATCAACATTAAAAAGAAATAAACACAAAAAAAACTCAACTTATTCGAACAAATTTAAAACTTTTAAATATAATAAATTCAATATCAATTTCAAAAATCTACAAGGTTTTTAGGTGAAGCGAAGGCCCCACTATATTAGACTTGAATTTTATTAAAGAAATATGAAAAGTCTAAAAAAATAAAAAAAAAAATAACAAAAGAAAGAATTAATCAACCATGATTGGAATCAAAATAAATATTCTCAACTCAACAAAATATTTGTTAGGTGATTCACGTTCCATTTAGCTTGTTAACTATTGCTATTGGTTACTCTTTTTTTTAATAGAAAATAGTTTTATGGGATAAGGTCTCCCTCATTTGTCTCGTGTCATGAGCTCTTAAAAGATAAAAATGAGATTCCCACCTACCAGCATAAAGAGATGTAACCACAATGATTTTATTTTTCTGTTTGATCTCTTCTCTTTCGGTCGAATCAGTCCAAGAACCCTGAACATCTCTGTCGGGTAATGGATAATCCGAATCAAAATCAGAATCAGAAATATATGAGGCTGAATCAGTAGCGAGCTGCTGAACCGCAAGCTACTATCTCATTCTGAGCTAGTGCCTCTGCTGACCCGTCACGAGGTTCCTGAAAATCTCAATTATCCTTTTAATGATCTTGAAATTCTTGAACATGTTGGATTATCATTATCAATTGAGCCTGGTAAATCTTAATCATTAACATTATCAATTATGTCTTAATTGTCTTGATTATTTTGGACTTGTTAGATATCATCATGCACCGTAAGGGTTTTATCCCTAAATTAACTCAAAGATTAAATATGCAATTTACAGAAAAGTAAAGATCGGAAGAGATAAAATCAGATTTAGCAAAGAACTCTTGCGGAAGCTTTTATCAATGAACATCCCAAGCCAAGAACAACGAATTCACAGAGAAATTACAGGCCTATTAAATCTAATCAGAGTACTAAACTATGTGTAACAAATTTCTACACATAACACTGAGAAACTAGCACAAAGATTACAAGCTCACAAAGAAAAACCCTAAACTCTCTCTCAAAGATTACAGAAATCGCTCTCACAAAACATACAGAAAATACCTCTTCATATAGGTAATACTTGAGTCGGTTCCAACGACTACAATCTTCCTGCTGTAAATAAGATGGTTACAATGGATTCTTCATGCATAAGTGGAATCAGGAACAAAAAGGAATTACAAAAGAAAAAGGAGAAAAAATGAGGTGGTTGTTCTTTTGAGAGGAGAAGGAGAAATAACCCTAGTTTAGCTTATACAAGCCTTTTATATCCGGGCTTTAAAAACGGGTTGCGGGTTTGTGGGCTTTTCTCAAGAGTTGGGCCTAAGACAATAATCAGCAAATTTCCACCTTTGGCGTGGACCATATCCTCACCAACTTCAAGCTTCGCAAAAGATCATTGCATAAAGTACAGAGCAACAACAGGAAATTTGCTGACTGGAAATAAACTAGAAACAACAACAACAATATAACAAAACAGCAGTAATTTGCAAAACTGCAGTAACAGCAGCAGAACCATCCTTGAATTACGTTTCTGCCTGGAACTTCACCACTTGTAACTGCTTTAAAGCACCCTGAAACTTAGCAACAGGTACAGATTTAGTCAAAATATCAGCAGGGTTAACATTTGTATGTATTTTCTCAATACATACAGAACCAAAATTAACAATGTCCCTAACAAAATGCCATTTTATGTCTATATGCTTGGTCCTCTCATGAAACATGACATTTTTACATAAATGAATTACAAATTAAGAATCATAATGTATTTTGACCTTAGACTGTTATATACCGAATTTAGTTGATATTCCCTTCAACCACAGGGCTTCCTTGACTGCTTTAGTCAAGGCAATGTATTCAGCCTCTGTTGTTGAAAGGGCAACTATATGTTGTAAACTAGACTTCCAACTAATAACATTTTCACCTAGTGTAAAACAATAACCAATAATAGATCTTCTTTATCTAGATCAGCAGCAAAATCACAATCACAATAACCTTCAACACAAAGATTATTATCAAGGACTCTTTTGTAAAGCAAACTAACTGAGTTAAACCCTTTCAGATATCTAGATAGCCATTTGACAGCAAACCAATGACTTTTATTGGGATTACTCATATACCTATTAACCATACTAACAGCATAAGCTAAATCAGGCCTAGTACAAACCATTGCATACATAAATGACCCTACCAAGTTCTGATATGGTATTTTGGACATAAACTCAGCTTTTTCCTTAGCTAATGGTATAATACTAGCTCTTAACTTAAACTGTGTACTTAGAGGGGTAGATACTGGCTTAGTTTCACTTAACCCAAAGCGTTTTAATACCTTATCAATATAATCGGTTAGAGTTAAGTAAAGAGTTCTTTTTTTCTATCCCTAATAATGTTTATTCCTAAAATTCTTTTGGCCTCACCTTGGTCTTTCATTTCAAACTTAGAGTTCAATTTAAGCTTCAACTTGTTAATTTCAGATTTATGTTTACATGCTATTGACATATCATCAACATACAACAGCAAGTAAATGTAAGAATTATCATTTAATTTCATGAAATAAACACAGGAATCATACATACTTCTGCTAAATTTCAAGTCAAGCGTAAATTGGTCAAATCTAAGGTACCACTGCCTAGGGGACTGTTTTAGATCATATAAAGATTTTTCCAATAAACATACATGTGGTTCTTTGCCTTTTTCTACAAACCCATCAGGTTGGGACATAAATTTCTTCATCCAGATTACCATGGAGAAATGCAGTTTCAACATCTAATTGTTCCAACTCTAAGTCACATAAAGCAGTCAAAGATAAATGATTCTAATTGACACATGTTTTACTACAGGTGAAAATATGTCATGGAATTCTACACCATCAACCTGACTAAAACCCTTAGCCGCTACCCTAGCTTTAAATCTTTCTTTTTCTACACCTGGAATTTCTGGTTTCCTTTTAAATACCCATTTACAGTCAATGATTCTTTTATTTTTAGGCCTAGAAACTAGAATCCAGGTGTGATTTTTATTCAAAGATTCAATTTCACTTAACATTGCAGTATGCCATTTATTCCAATCTTTAGATTGTTTAGCCTCATTAAAAGTTCTAAGTTCAGTATATTCAACACAATCAGCAACATTTACAGCAAAATCAATAAACTCAGAATAGCTACAATCATAAACAGTAGAGTCAAGATACTTAGAAGGCCTAATCTATCTTCTAGGTCTATCTCTAACTAATTAATAACTATCAGGTCTAGAATTTATATCATTTTGCTCATTATTAATAACTTCGTGTTGATTATTTAAATCATTTTCATGCAAGTTATTAGTTAAATCTTGAGTTTTTAACAGGATTAATAATTTCATTAATATTTTCAATCCTATCAAGCTCCACCTCAAACCAAGATTGTTGATTATCAATCTGAGAATTAACAATGTTATTTTCAAGTTTAGGAAACTCATTTGCATTAAAAAACAGCATCCCTACTTATAACTACTTTATTATCAAACAAAGACCAGAATTTATATCCCTTAATTCCTGAAGGATAGCCTATAAAAACACACTTTTTAGCTCTAGGATCTAACTTAGACTTCTTATTATGTATATAGGCAACACATCCAAACACTTTAAGGTGACTCAAATTAACTGGTTTATTATACCAAACCTCATTAGGGCATTTAAAATCAATAGCAGCACTAGGGGATCTATTAATCAAGTAACAAGCAGTTTGGGCTGCCTCTGCCCAAAATCTTTTACTTAAACCAGACTCAAACAACATATATCTAACCTTGTTCAAAAGGGTTCTATTATACCTTTCAGCCACACCATTTTGCTGTAGTGTGTAGGTATAAGTCCTATGCCTTATAATACCATTTTCAATATAGTATGAATTAAATTGGTTATTGATAAATTCTTGGCCATTATCTGTTCTAAGAATTTTAATCTTAAGATTCTGTTGATTTTCCACAAGTTGTTTCCACTCCAAGAATTTATCAAAAACATCATTTTTTATAAAATAAATCCACGTTTCTTGAAAAATTATCTATAAAGGACACAAAATATTGAGAACCAGAAATAGAATCAGGGACATAGGATGAGCCCCATAGGTCACTATGAACATGATCAAGGTAGTTCCTAGATGTGTTGCTAGAGTTACTGAAACTCAGCCAATGGGATTTGCCCATAATACAGGTTTCACAAGGCTGAATTTTAGCAGAAACTGGAATTTTAAGGACTCCATGCTTTTGAAAGTAAATGCGACCCTTATTCTTAATGTGACGAAGCCTCTTATGCCATAACACAGTTTCTTCATTACTGGTTATGGCATAGACAGAATTGACAAGGGCTGACCCTTCTAGATAGTAAAGACCATTAACAATGTTTCCAATTAAGAGATATTTATCATTTCTAATGACCTTAATGACTCCACCTTGAGCTTTATACACTAGTCCTTGATATCTAAAAAACTAAGAGATATAAGATTTCTCTTAAGGCTAGGAATGTGCCTAACCTCTTTCAAGAGAACCTTACTGCCATCTTTCACATTAAGCAACACAGATCCTATTCCTAGAATTTCATAGGTTGTGTTATCACCCATTAAGACTTCACCATTTATGTGTTCATATTCATAAAATCAGTCTTTATCATGCGTTATGTAAAAGGTGCAACCAGAACCTAAGATCCAAGACTCTTGATCCTTGTTATTACTAACAATTAGGGCTTCTATATCTCCTAATTCAACAGTATTATTAACTGCTCCAGTTTGATTGGTCTCATTTTGATTATTTAGCCTTTGTTTACAGAATCTCCTAGTATGACATTTCTTTTTACAATAATAGAAAGTTAAATCTTTATGTGATTTAGGTCCATTATTATTATCAAGATTAGGTTGATCATTATTAGGTTTCTGCTTACTTTGATTACTAAATGAATTCATCCCTTTATTTCCTTTCTTATGACCTCCTTTCTTACCCTTAACAAATAAAGCCTCACTAGACTGACTTTTACCTTTAGTGTCACCTTTTAGTTCAAGTTCCCTTAATTTCAAATCATTAATGTTATCATTTACATCTAGGGACTCCCTACCATATTTTAAGGCATTTTTAACTTCCCTATAAGCATCTGGAATAGAATTTAAAAGTATTATACTCTAATTTTCTTCTGAAAATTTTTCATCAGTACTTTCTAAATCCATTATTAGTTTTTGAAACTCATCCAGATTATCATCAATACTTTTAGTGGGATTCATCTTGAAACTAAACAGTTTTTCTTTCAAATATGACACTTTAGACAAGTCTTTAGTCTTATACAAGGTTTCTAATTTAGTCCAGAGTTGAGGGGCTTCATCACAGTCCCTGAATCAGACAAGTTTAAGACAATGGTGCAGTATGCTAACTCCATCATGTCTTGCTTCTTTTCAGGTGTAAGATTAGCAGACTAAGAATCTATGCCATTTAAGGCCCTATGACACTTTTGTTGGACTAAAACTGCTTTTATTTTACTTTTCCATCATGTGAAATCCATTTTACCACCAAATTAACCCTAACAATTGATATGGTTTGAATAGTTACTAGAAGACTAACCAAGATACACAAATTCAAACAAGGGGGCTTGACAGAATTGCCTATTACAGATGAGAATCTAAAGGGCCCTGATTCTACAGACAAGAGTACTCTAGGTAAAATTAAGAAACTTAATACTAAAGAACACTTTAGAAATAACTGCAGGTTATAATCAGAACAAATACCACGTTAAAGATAATGATTAAGCAATTTATTACAATCAATTATAAAATCAGGCAAACATACAGTCAAGAACTTCTTAAGCATGGATAAGATTCAAGAAATTCAAAAATTTTAAACATAGAATCAAAGCAATCCTAATCCCTATCATGCAATTTTCTAATTCTACCAAATGTCAAAACCAGACATGCCTTTTTACAGGAATTTGAAATGAAAAGTTTAGAGAACTTACAATGTAGGTCTTCCTTTAACAGTGCTATAAGAGGGGGTTATAGTAATACATACCTTGGGTTACTTTAGAACAAATAGCAAACTGAGAAGGGTTTGAAGATGGCCAATCTTGAATTCCTTACCTTTATTGCAGATCCCTCAGTAATAGCAAATCTGGAAATTTACAAAGTAAGAAATCAAATTTAAACATGAAAAATACAGAAAGCTTTTGAAGATAAATTGTCTCAGATAAGAAACTATCTCAACACGAGAGTCCATTTAAAGAATATTAATAAAAGAAAAAATAACTTGCAGAACATTTGCAATTTCAAACACGTTTGCATGCAAGATTTATTCAATCGGAAAAAAATATACATCAGAGTTTAAAACTTCAAAATCTAAAAAATAACAACTAATCTGTAATAAGCAAAATTCTACTAATTTAAGAGTAGAATAGCTCCGGTAGCAATTTGTAAGGGTTTTATCTCTAAATCAACTCAAAGATTAAACATGCAATTTAAAAAGAAGTAAAAGATCGGAAGAGATAAAACCAGATTTAGCAAAGAACTCTTGCGGAAGCTTTTATTAATGAACAAACCAAGCCAAGAACAACAAATTCACAGAGAAATTACAGGCCTATTAAATCTAATCAGAGTACTAAACTATGTGTAACAAATTTCTACACATAACACTGAGAAAGTGGCTCAAAGATTACAAGCTCACAAAGAAAACCCCTAAACTCTCTCTCAAAGATTACAGAAATCGCTCACTCTCACAAAACGTACAGAAAATACCCCTTTATATAGGTAATACTTGAGTCGATTCCAACGACTACAATCTTCCCGTTGTAAATAAGACGGTTACAACGGATTCTTCATGCATCGGTGGAATCAGGAACAAAAAGGAATTACAAAAGAAAAAGGAGAAAAAATGAGGCGGTAGTTCTTTTGAGAGCAGAAGGAGAAATAACCCTAATTTAGCTGATAAAAGCCTTTTATATCCAGGCTTTAAAAACGGGTTACGGGTTTGTGGGCTTTTCTCAAGAGCTGGGCCTAAGACAATAATCAACATCCACATTAACATTAACTTGAATATTATCTGCAATAACCTGCTCTTAATGTGAAGGATTATCTACAACACTTAAATAAAAGTAAAAATTAAAAACATATCTCAATTTTCTAGGTAAGTTGTCCTTCCATCCTTCTTTTCTCGTCTTCCCGTTTAGCTCCTTACAGTGTCAAATAATTTATATCTTTCATTTTTCTTTCACTTCTTCATCTCATAAATCAGATTTTTTCAGTGATAAATTCTCTCCGGCACTTGAAAAATGTGGTACCTATTTCTAGATGGAATTATCGTCATTCATTTTCATTAAAACTATTTAAATCCTTATAATCTGAATATCTGAAATTTCAATTCTGATTTGATCATCTGTTTGTTGATATGCTAGAAGTGAAATTCTCATGGTTGTAAAATACAGACAAAAATATAGAAAGGAGTTTGATAAAAATGAGGGTGTAGCATTGTTATTCTTTATTGGGGTCATGTTATGTATTTTTGTTGCACTTGTCATGTCACCTATATATTTTTATGCTTGATTTTAATTTGTAGAAAAAATTGTTGGATATATATGGTTTATATTACATGTAAATCAATGTTATTGATGCCTTCTAGCTGTTTGATTTTATAATGTTCCTTTACAAATTCACAATAATATTTAAATCCATTGTATATATAAGAGAACCTAAAAAATTTTATACAAGAACCTCACATTTGGACAAAACAGATACAAGCTATTTGTGACTAGATTCATAAGCACACACGGTCATAATAAAACTATCCATAAATACACATACTCCTAAGTTCATGTTAATACATTCCTGTAAAATTTCATTACCTTTTTCTCATAAGATAACATATAAACTCGTATACATTAATATTTCTCATTTCCATTTTAGAAACTTGAACTCATGTTAACTTTTTGACACTATTACTTGAAAGGCATAATACATATTTTACTCCCTGAACTTGCACTTTTTGCCCTAAACTTTATCTCGTTCTATAAAGATCCTAAATTTGGTAAAAATGTATCAGTGTCAGCTTTAAGCTGATTTGACTTTTTCAAAAATATCAATTTTTTTATTTTTCTCTCTCACACATGATATTTAAGGAAAACGGATGCACTTTTACCAAATTTAGAATGCGAAGTGAAAGCAGACTAGCGACGCTTGAAAAAAGCTTTCATTGGGCATAACATTTATTATGCCTACTAACTAATACAGAAAAATTTGAAAACCATTAGTGACCATACCCTTTACATCTAAAACCAACAATTTTCTTCTCCAAAACATACCATTATAAACACTTTAGATGATCAAACTCATACCAGAAACCACATCAGAGAAAACATAACCAAACCAAACGTATATATTACTACATAAAATCGACTAGAAGTTCGTATTCGAATCTTTAAACAGGCTAGCATTATGCTTGAGTACTGGAAAGAACAGAAAGACATAGGATTTACATTTGCCCAGTCTTCTCAAACCCATAATTATTAGATACATGACTTCAGCTTAACTTAGAATGATTCTCCAAATGTGTTCTCGCCGCTGTATGTCATGTACAGAAATCCATCCTCGTCTTTGTTTTCCTCATAAATTGCGGACATCATGGCAGCTGCAAAATCATATATAATATGCAAGTCAACAATCCGTTCTAAATAATAAGCCTAATACATTGGGACTCCACTTGGCTCTAAACGCTATTTGCCCCCAAAACTTTCAAAAGTTCCAATTACCCCTTGGACTTGGAAAAATGCACCAATTAGCCCCTAAATGCCACGTGTACAGAAGCTGACATGTGACATTCAGGGGTTAGGTGGTGCACTATAAACAAGTTCAAGGGGGTTAAATGGAACAGTTGAAAGTTCATGTGCCAAATGGACGTTTAGGGGATCCTATGTATAAGGCCTAAATGAAACAATACTAGAAAACGTGATTGACAGAAGGGTTATAGTGTCACGCACCAGTTGGTGGTAAAATATTCTTCACAAAGATGAATATGGCCTTCTCAGCACTAAGCTTTATCCTCTTCCGAACCACATACACGAACTGGCCAACAGTGAGGTCAGCAGGAACTAGGTACCTACATTCCACATCAAATCAAAATCAATTTCAATTTTGTCATTTGCAACTATAGCTAAATACTACCTGAAACATGAGATTAGAATTGTAAAGCAGGGAGGTTTTTACTATCATTAAATATAGAATCAAAGGCGGAATCTTGCCACAAAATTCACGATCTAACAACCACTGGCCAGCAGGACAATTGCCTTGCCTGAAATATTGTTAAAACTTTCCCCAAATTTGATTTTAATTTTAGTATCTTATGTTTGAAACGTGTCTTGGTACAAATTCAATGAACAAATTTAGATATAACATTGCGAACTGCTAGTTCGGCTTTAAAAAAGTCAACAAACAAATCAGAGGATACTGATATTCATGCAATGAGAACAAGACCAAAAAAATCAGGGCCTAATACATTGAGACCTCCCCATAGTTGTCCCCAAACTCCCATTTACCCCTCAACTTTCAAAAGTTCCAATTGCCCCTTGAACTTGAAAAAAATGCAACATTTTGTCCACTGAAAGCCACATGTCAGCATTTGGTTGGTTTTCTCTCTTCAACCAGAAGCTGACACGTGACATTTATAGGGTTTTGAGGCGCTTTAAACAAGTTCAAGGGGGTAAGTGGAAATTATGAAAGTTCGGGGGGAAATGGGCGTTTAGGGACAGCTATAAGGGGTCCCAATGTATTAGGCCAAAAATCAAAGGCAAATTGTACAACCCAAAAACATTAGTTTATCTTATTGCGGAAGAGCATTGATGAATTATTTCTTCCAATGAAAAATGTCAACAAAAACATCAAATGTAAGGAAGGATGATAACACTAACTTCTTTTTGTCAATATCAGGAATGTCACTTCTGTCAGCCCTCTCCACAATAACCTGCAAAGCATAAAAAATGAACAACAAATAAGACAATAGCAAATTTTATAGGTCACATATTGTGACTGATCCATAATATATGGTTTTCATACCGGTATTCTATCAGGATATTTCTCCCTAATACGGGCTGATTCTGCCTGCCTCCTTTCTGCATTGACATGAAGAGCAACAAAAACCATCCTCAGAAAGTAAAGATTAGCATGGGAAGTGGCAAATTATAATGTAAAATCATAACCACAGAGTAGAAATAGATACAAAGGCTTCTCACAACAATAGAGTAGTTTTGCATTCTCCATACAAGGAAAGGGCTCTACTTCATGAATTAAGAATTGAGTGAATCAATTACAAGATACAGAAATTAGCTTTGCATAGGAACAGACCGAAAATGAGATGGAACATTTATCTTGTATCATAAACAAAATATGCTAATGCAAGTAAAAAATGCATCAAACAGCTATGCTTTTTGTGATGATTTGGCCTGATAGAAAAAAAATTTACATCAATTATAATCATATTTCAATTCCTAATTAGTCTATCATTCAACAACAAAGATTAGACATTTGTTCAAGTGAAACTTTGACATGCATAATTCTAGCTTGATAGAAAATCTTCAAAACTTAATGGCCCTTTTATCATGACCTTATTTCAGCACTAGTGGACATGCATAAATGCTTTAAGAACTCCTGAACTGATGAAAAATTCTTTATCCCAGCTTACAATGCAGAGATTTCTTTAATATTGCGTCTATTTATGAACACTAAAGACGTGTCAATTCCTAGCTAACCACCTATATTTCAGAAATTCCACTAAGCAATTGATGATTTTACGGACCAACAGTTCCATAAGAAAACATATTACCCTAATCTGATGAGAAATATCGATGGCTAAAAGAAAATAATAGAATGATCAAAATAGGACTCCAACAGAACATCAAATAATTGATGCCAAAGTAAAGATCATTAAAGCATATTTGCCAAATCAACCTAGAACTCAAGTTGTAAAACACCCAATTAAGCTAGAAAACACCCAAATTAGGGAAAAACAAAATCAAGGGTTAATCAATTGAACGAGAAGTAAATGTAAACACAGAAGGAAGGGTAAAGAGGGAGAACCGAGGGGATGTTCCAACTTGAAGGAGCTCTTGGCCATGGCTTTGGAATATGAAGTACCTTCCTTGATTGGATTTGCAAGCAGTGAGTTACAAGTTTGAAATAAAAGGAAAGGAAGAAATTGAAGCGAATATAAATAGGGTTTGTTGTTCGTTGAAGAGATTGATTCCAAAATCGAATGAATAAATGAATTACCAACTAAACAAAAGGAAAAAAAAATAAAGATACGTTTATTATTAAATAATAATTAGAAAATTATGTTTTAAAAAATCTCACCAACTCTAGTCAGCACCTACCGTCCGACTTTATTTCTAATATTATTATCAAGCTTTTAATTAATTTATTATCAATTAAGTATTATTTAGTTCTATTTTTTTTTTTACCTGCACACTATCTTATTTAAGCGGTTTGTAAATTTTTAAGATATTAATATTTATAATAATTATAGGTCAATTTTTAATCTATAAAAAATAACTCGACTTATAAAATTAATATATATTAAAATATTTATACCACTGAAGTCTCATTATGAGTTTTGAACCGAAATATACCATCCTCTGTTCCATGAAAAATAAGGAGTTGATACTTGAGATCAACATAAAATATTTATAAAATTATTTATTGGTAAAATAATTATTTATCATCTAAATGATTATTATTTTTTTATTTTTTAAATGACCCTTATTTTTTTTTTGCTGTTTTTTCATTAAGTAATTCACATTTTAATTGAATGTATAATTTTCATACATTAAAAAATAAAAAAATACAAATCCTAATTATCCGGCCTAGATTTTTTTATAGCCTAGATAAGTAGATATTGATTAATTTCTGCCTAGATTCTCAAAGTCCCTGCCTTTGTAATTCACCAATAATATTTAATGAGTAGAATGAATTTTGATGCAGCAGTGTGAATACAAATATATTTAAAAATTGTTATTTACAATTATAATTATTCATTGAGTTGTCAATTATGTAGTTTTACTTCTTTCAAAATTATTAAATATTCTAGAACTTTTAATCTTGTGATTTGTTTATTTAAAAAAAAGTATATATTATATTGATGTGTACATTTTCGTTATTTCCCATATTTGTAGTAGTTTTTAGGGTAAACTTTAATAGAATATTTTGTAGTTTCAGTCATTTATAAAATAAAGTATGAGGAATTGTTTTTGTAAAATAGAATTTGTGGTTTTAAAAAATTTGTAAATAAAGGATCCTTAATATTAAATTATGTCATGAAAATGGGTAATCTTGTTCGATTTTATCTAAATTTTTACGGAAAATACAATACAAATCCGTGAAAAATTTTGATATTTTTTACTAGTGTAAATATTTTTTTAATTAAATTATGATAATAAACTATAAAAAATCATAAAAAATAAAAAATTTTCAAAAATTACTCAAACTCTGACGTACAAGTTTTAAATAATAATGATAAATTATTAGAATATTAAATTATTTAAAATATTTAATGTAACACCACTATTTCGAAGCCAAATGCCCCTTTTTGTAAAGTTTTTGAGACCATAGACCCTATTTTACAAAACAAAAATTCTTCAGACCCCCTTTTACAAATGAGTGAAACCACAGGGTACTTTTTAAGTTTACCCTAATTTTTATAGCACATGGTGTGAATTTGAGTTTTTGAACTATGGATTATAAATTTATTAGCATAAAATTATAATGATCTAATAGTTTGTGCTAAGATAATATATATTCTTTTCACAATTAATATTTATACAAAAATAAGTAACATAAAAGCATTATGTATGCATATATAATCAATGCTTTTAACTATAATGTAATACAGCTTACAATCTTATAAAATAAAAGTATGTCCAGCAAATTAAACGTGCTAAAAAGAAGTAACTAATTTGCATTCTCTTATGATAAATTGATAATAATGTTATCTTTTGATTGACCAAATAATGTGAGATGAGATTCATTTTTATAAAAGTAGAAAAAGATATTATGAAACTTTTATAATTGATAAATTTATGTTTACTTCTCAACTAATTAAACATTCTCTTCTCTGTGAAAATCCCTTCCTTAATTCATGCATGAAAAAAACACCTCAACCTATATATAAGAAAAAATATTTAAATTACAAGAAAAATTCACCTCATAATTTACAAATAAGTTCAAAAAGTAGAAAAATTAAAAGACAGATAAACGATTGTTATGTTTTTCCAAAATCAAAGTGATAATACGTTAATTTCTGATATCCGAATATATATTGTTAGGTGTTTTATTTTATTTACGGTTGAAGTCAAATCTAAACATGCACTCAAAAAAATATGTCTATACATTCATAAGGGATGCATGAATTATCGAGAACATATAAGTTTTATTGGCTCATTCTAACCTTTCATTTGTCACAGGGAACAGAAAGTTATTTACATTAAATTTCACATGAATTGTTTGATCTATCCCTCGAACATATATTTGGTTTCGGACCCAGTTTACAAAGATGTACAACATTTTAATTTATTTTGGATAATCTACATCAGACAATTCAGTGTTAACAGGTATACTGGTTCTATTGATACATCAATATAAGCGGAAATGACCAAAAATTAATGTCTGACTCTTAAAACAAACACATTTTAATAAAATAAAAACTAACCATGTGTTATGGCCGAGAGTCTCCGTAAATTTTAGAGACACAACTCATTGTCTTATACTTATGAGACTGCATTTGCTATGCTAATTTCACTCCTACCACATCAATTATAGTTATTTTTGCAATTTGAAATGTGAGGTTTATATATGTGAAAATATGTATTTTTATGTATAAATATGAATAGTGTGTGCTTTTAATTTTTTTTTTTTGTGTGTTTGTGTATTTCCGTATTTTATAGTGATAGAACTTTTACATTGGATTCAATCAAGCCTTCTATATAAGAATTTAAACCAAAGTCGAGTAGTATTGTTCTTGGCAATGTTAAATTTATTCTGTTTCTACTTGCACACATTTTGAGACAAAAATATAGAAAGCAATAGATATAACAACTCTAAACTAGCCTTCATTAGTAAAATTAGTTGCGGGGTGATTCTTCTATCTTAAAAGTTTTTTTATAGGATATATTTGAAATCAATTGCTTTGGGAAAATAAAAAGAACTAAATTGAATTCCTTGATAGCATTTAATTGAATTCATTTCTCACTTTAAATTCTTTGTTTGAAAACTTACGGTGCATAAAGTAATTCAATTGATTTTTAAATAATTTATTTTAAATTATTTTCATAATTGCCCTTCTACAAATAATTATATTTTTATCTTAATACCCCCAACTTTCAAGTGTATATTCAAAGTACCTAAATTTATAAAAAGTAAACATCCATACTACCTCAGTCTTATGTGGCAGCTGAGGTGTCTTTCTTTTCCTAAGCAGGCACGTGATTGACTTTCAATTGAGTAAAAAATTATATAAAATCAATAATTTGTAAAAAAATTCTTAAAAAATTTCAAATACTTTTCTAATCGCAAAATGACTCTCTTTCTCTCTTGGGGTCTGTTTGGAAAGCTCACATTTTCTAAAAAATTCTTGCACCAAATTCATTATCTTTATTTTTTGGACATTTCATTATTTTTTGAGAGTTTTCAATTTTTTACGAAACCAGGCCCCGAAACATATTTTCACATTTTCAAGCCCTTCCATAAACATTTTCTAAAAAATTCTTGCACCAAATTTATTTTCTTTATTTTTCGGATATTTTTATTGAGATTTTTTTGTTTTTTTACGAAACTGGGCCCCGAGACATATTTCCACATTTTCGGGCCCTTACAGAAACATTTTCTGAAATTTTTTTGCATCAAATTTATTTTCTTTATTTTGGGACATTTCATAATTTTTTGAGATTTTTCAATTTCTTACGAAACCGAGCCCCGAAATATATTTTCACATTTTCAAGCCCTTTCATAAACATTTTCTAAAAAAGTTTTTGTACTAAATTTATTTTCTTTATTTTTCAAAATTTCATAATTTTTTGGAATTTTTTGATTTTTTACGAAACCGAGCCCCTAAATGTAGTTTCACATTTTCTGGCCCTTCTAGAAACATTTTCTGAAAAATTCTTGCACCGAATTCATTATCTTTATTTTTCGGACATTTCATAATTTTTTGGGATTTTTTGATTTTTTATGAAACCGGGCCCCGAAACATATTTTCACATTTTTGAGCTCTTCCAGAAAATTTTTTTGAAAAAATCTTGTGCCAAATTTATTTTCTTTATTTTTCGGACATTTCATATTTTTTGGGGATTTTTCAATTTTTAACGAAACCGGGCCTCGAAATGTATCACATTTTCGGGCCCTTACAAAAAAATTTCTGAAAAATTCTTGCACCAAATTTATTTTCTTTATTTTTTGAAAATTTCATAATTTTTTGGAATTTTTCGATTTCTTACGAAACCGGGCCCCAAAACGTATTTTTACATTTTCGGGCCCTTCCAAAAACATTTTCTGGAAAATTCTTGCACCGATTTTATTTTCTTTATTTTCCGGATATTTCATAATTTTTTATTTTTTACGAAACCAGGCCTCAAAACGTATTTTCACATTTTCGAGCGATTCCACAAACATTTGCTGAAAAATTCTTGCACCAAATTTATTTTCTTTATTTTTTGGATATTTCATAATTTTTTAGGATTTTTTGATTTTTTTACGTAACCGAGCCCTGAAATATACTTTCACATTTTCGGGCCCTTCCATAAATATTTTCTGAAAAGTTCTTGCATCAAATTTATTTTCTTAACTTTTCGAACATTTCATAATTTTTTGAGATTTTTCGATTTTTTACGAAAACGGCCCCAAAACGTATTTTCATATTTCGAGCCATTCCATAAACATTTTCTAAAAATTTCCTGCACAAAATTTATTTTCTTTATATACTAAAAGTTATAGGGACTTAAATGAACTTTGTCAAGGTTTTTTTGACAAATTTGTTAGTTTATGCCACATGTCATTCACTCGTGTGGAGGATAATATGGTAAAATAATATCTAAAAGCTTAACTCAAATGAATTCCATCAAAATCATGCAACTTTTGACAAGATTTCTATTCCATACATTCATAAGAATTTAAATCTTGCATGATTTGAATTCTATTGATTTTTTTGTTCCAAACAAGGGAATTTAACAAAATGAATTCAATTGAATTGAATTTCCTCAAAAGTGAGCATTCCAAACATACCCATAATGAGTTTTTAACTTATAAGAATCCTTGTAAAGTGTTTCTCTTGTCTTAATTTCAACTTATAAATTAAAATTATAAAAGTAAGGAGGAGCTACTTTTAACTTCTACTTATTTTAAGCTAAAAGTAATAAATATAACAACCCCTACATTTGTACATAAGCCTTATTCTTTTCAACGAAGGTGCACTGCTTATATACTTAATTGAACTAAATAAATTATAACTTCAAAATAACAGCCATATTTTGGTGTATTTAGCAATGTTTTAAAAAATACTAGGCGCTTGTCGGACGGTTGAAGCTTCCATCGCTTAGGCGGATATGTTTTTTCAATTTTTAATATTTATTAATAGATAAAAGTATAAATTCAACTAAAAAATAAATTATAATGTAAAAATATATTACAAAAACATACTTTAGCATGCGACAACACAAGTTTTAATAAATTCTTACATGAAAACAAATCAATACTAAAATCAATTCATTTAAAATGCATGTCTTCACAAATTTTTTTGTAATTCATAACATACTATATATTCATATAGAGATTCATGATGTCGGAAGATCCATATAACCGATCCCACCTAACGTGAGATTTAAGGGTAGTTGATTGGTTGGTATAGCGTACTATTTATCGAGTTGAGATTTAAATTATACGGTGAGAATATTTTGAATTATATTTATTATAAATATTGGTATCTTAAAAATTGAGGAAAAATTAGATTAGACAGTGCCTAATTAAAAAAATTAAATTAAACAGTGCCTAAACAATAAAATATCGATCCAACGCTTGATAACATTCGAAAAATAAAAATTCAGACAGCGAGGTATGAAATAAAGTGTAGGCGGGGAGTTTTAAAGCAGTGCTAAGCAGTCAAATGCAACGAGTAGTGAAAGAAAAGAGTATTCAGTTCCCATTAGTATATAGTAGTAATTCATTCACATCATGACAGTAGTGAAAGAAAAGAGGAGTATGGTTCATCCTTTGATGAAAGCAGTGACTACACTACACGCTGTCAGAACAGGCTCTAGTGCTGGGAAAAAGTGCTCTCTAAAGCTGTTTCCATTCACATTTTAGTAGGCTTTGGTCCTTTTTTCTACTTGCAATAATTAAAAAAAAGGCAAGAAAAAGAAACATGTCTATGATTTTTGTTAGGTAAACTAATAATTCCCACCATCTACAAGATTCAGAATCCCACCTTTTCCCAATTTCAAATTCGTAAATTCCACAATTTATAAAATAAAAAAATACTGTATGAGTAAAAATAAAAACACAAACACACAACAGTACATTAATTGAAATTTAGCAGTGTATTTCTGTATTAGCTACTAATTAAGTCAAGTAGAAGGGTTTTCAACTTGTTTAGAAGCAACAACAGGAGGCTGAAACATACTGAAAGCTCTAAAAGCAGAAATCACAGCTAAAACAACAAAGCAAACGACACCCAAACCATGAAGAATCAAAGCAGTTTTAATCCTAAAGCAAAACTTCCCATATGAAGAACAAGTTTCACTCCATGTTATATTTTGATCCCCATTATATGCCAAGTACAAAATTTCCATTACTGCAGACCCTGCTGTTACCATTAAGTATGCCATTATCTGCACACAAAAATCATTAAATTAAACAAATGGGTAATAAAATTACAAGGAAATTGAAAGAGAAGAAAAAGGTGAAATAAATTAACTAAAACCTGGTCAGAGACAAAGAAGAGCCAAACTTGGTTAACTAGGCATCTAATCCAGGTAGAGACAGCAGCAATAAAAGCATATATACCGCAGATGGCATTGACCCAAACCATGTACCTGTAATTTCCTTAAAATTAAAGGATGAGCAAGGAATTAAGTTGAATATAAATATGAAAACTTAAAATTAACTTGAAAATAAATATGAAAACTTACTTGAGTCCCTGGATATTAGAGGATGATAAGTTGCCAAAGGCGGAGTTGTTTTGGTGATTTGTGAGAGTTAAGCAAATGGTAGCAACTGAGAGAGGAACAACACAAAGTCTAAGAGAGTTATCTATTAGCTTTAGTAGTGGAGCCATCTTCACACAAATGTGGAACAACTAGGTAGATAAATATATACTTCTAAAAAAGGCTTGATTTTAGCTCACTAATTTCTTCTATATTTAATTTTAGTAGTAATGCGTGAATATATGCATAATCATTGAAATCTATATTATTTTGAACCATTTGTTGATTATACGTACAAATTGTCAATTGTTAAGTTTTTATTTACTGTGAGTTGGACCTACTCAATTAACCCGCAGCTCACCTTTTGTGGATAGGGCTTGAATAAATAAATCATGATTGAAGCCCTGCCTGGCCAGGCCCATAAAGGTTCAAAGCTATGTTAGGTCGGGATCGGATTTTCTATAAAAATCCAAGTCCGGCTTGATCCGATCTAAGTATATATTTATATATTTATTAAATTTTTTATCAATCCGATCTGCCCGTCCGAATATGTCTGCTTTCAGTTAAATAATTGCTTAATATACTGAAATAGGATAGTCAATGCATCAAATAAGTAAATTTCAAGTAGGTTGGAAAATGAATTGTTACTACTGGAACAACCTACATTGGCGCCAATGAGTAATTACATAGTGAATGCTATAATTGACAAATTTGAAAATTGAAAATTTAAGAATAAAAGATAATGTGAAAGTGGGAAGAGAGAGAAGCAGTGCTCTGCATTTGATTTGTCTTTTCTGTTGTGAGAAGTGGGATTGACACTTGTCCCTTTCTATCTTAAAAAGCATAATTACATGGTTATAAGTGAGGGTGTAATCATGTAATGTGGTTCAAATGACACTAATGTGGTTATTTAATTACTTCCCAACAACAGTCTTTCCTATCTCACAGTGATGAATTACATAACGTTAACCATTTTATCAATCTACCAACAAATAAAGCATATTCATTTCCAATTCACTGACTTTAAGAAAACATAGAAATGCAAAACAAGCTCGGTTTTTGTGATTTTGTTACTACAGTATTAGTTTAAAAAAAAGTATAAAAATAACAATTATCCTAAAGTATACCATAAAATAAAAACCTGTGAGGATCAATCATTCAGAAGCCAGCCTACGAGTCTCGTATGAATAATGAGTCGATCTAAATCAAAGTTGAAGGGTAAAAAATTAATACGAGAGATAAGAACAAGAGCACTGTGAATCTGATTAGTCCATACATACGATGTCAGATAGAGTAATGAATCCGTACTTCCATCCAGTATTCAGTTGACCTGAAAAAGGGTCCCTACTGTTATCCACTTATTCATACTCTCTGTACTTTTCAAACAGCCATGTAATAAATGCCGACTCTATAATATAGCCAAGGCAATTATTGGACTCTTCTTACAAAATTCAAAAACTCTTGTAATGCATCAACAAAAAAATTAAGATATGTCACCTGAAATTTTGGCACTTATTCAGGAGTTTCATTTGCCATCACAAAATGGCATTTGGCCCCTCCCCAATGCTTTCAAAGAATAAACAATTACAATCATTTCTTTCAAATTTTGCTATTAATTCTCAACTCCTTAACTAAAATGCCGACGTCTCCTCTCATTTTACATATCCATTTCACATTCATATAACTTCCCTCTCTACAATTTCCACATTATTTTCCTCCCGAGTTGAGACGAAAAGCTATTTCTCAGAATTCTGCACTCCATAACGCATTTTCACCTTCACCACATCGCCGGTGAACCTCCTTGATTCTATCTACTGACTTGCATATCCCGCTACAACTCCAATCAAATGAAGCCACACATGTGTTGCCTGCCTGGGCTTTCCACTCGCAATCTGCGGTAAATAATATATATTTTCACTAAATTCCGTTCAATTCATTTTCATTCATACAAAAAATCAAGACCTAAGATTACCAGGGGGAGTGCCACAACATAGTCTACGATCATCGATATGCTCCACATCCAATCCAATGAACCACGAACCTAACGAAACATCCTCATTGGCATACTTGTGCAACACATGCCTAGTTTACATTCTCAAAAAGAGCAAGTTAGCGACAAACTTTTTGGCAAAACCACCTTTTTGGACCCTGTGGTATAATCCGTTCACCCATTTGATCCCTTTGGTATACAAACTACCTGTTTGGTACTTTGCTATGCAACCTATTATCTTTTTGGTCCTTTTAGTGCATTTCAAGTATAGTTACATCAGCAGAGATTTTACAATGCAGGGCTCAGAAAGGTAACAATACTAACAAATTGCACAAGTATAGGGACTTCATAAGTAATGGTTGCATAGCACGGCATTTGAAAAGGTAACAAATTGCATAGCACGGGGATAAGATAGGTAACATGAACATTAGAGGGACCAAATGGGCAAACGAGTTATACCGAAGGGACCAAAAATGCCCTTTTGCCCAAACTTGTTAGATCACAAACTGTTTAGAACAGAGAGAAATTTACTGGTTGATTGATATATAAGTAGCCAAATCATTTGAAATAGCGTAGAGCTGTCCTGTAGCATGACGAAAATACTTGTTCCCTTCCTCCCCGAATTTCCAATGCTCAGGCTCATGGTATTTTACTCCCCTTTACAGCAACAACCAAGGAATCGAAATAAGATAAGATAATGTTCGATAACTTTTTAATTAAAACGCAATTTAAGCGCATTTCACTTACTTTTGAGCTAGTACAGGACCAGATTTCATACATCCCATGTAAACTCTTGGTTTTGATCGATGCCTAGCTAAAGATGCTCCAAGGGTTGCTGCAATTCATTATTTGTATAAGCTTTAGGGGAAAACTACAAGTAGTTACAGAAAATTAAAATATGGCAGATTTTCGGCTTCAATGTAGAATTTGATGCAAGGGTATTACATTATATGATGTGACTCAGAGAGAAATATGCTGTAATCTCCAATATGAAGACTCAGTTCCACATTTATGAACTGAAAGATAAAGGCATGCACATAAATGCATCATTTTCCTTATGGCTTATGATTTTTTGTGTTCGACCGAACAACTAAGGTCGAGTATTATCTGTAAATGAACGCAAGTTGATACAATTTTACTGGTTATTTAATAATTCAGAAGGAAAAATACATCTGAAGCCGCCTGAACTTGACACTTTTTGTTGACTGCCCCTGAACTTTCAATTGTATCTCATAGCCCTTGAAGTGCATTAGATTGCTGTCTAGACGTCACATGTCAACTTCTTGTTGGAGAGAGAAAAATCAGGAGAGTTACATCTTTGAAAAGTCAAATCAACCAAAAGCTGACACATGGTGTGGTAATCAGGTGCACTTTTGCCAAGTTCAGGGGCAAATATAAGTGAAAGTTCAGAGCAGTCCAATGAAAAGTGTCAAGTTTGCAGTTTCAGATGCATGATGCCATTTCAAAAACATGTGTTTACCTATATTTACATGAACATCATCATCGACTTTGACATAGAAATCTGCATCCCACAAAGCAACGGCAGTAGCGAAGTAAATCTTTGTCTTTGCAGACAGTTCAAGGTATCCTTCCACATGTTCCTGCTCCATATAATTAACAAAATTAATCGTTAAGATGCTTTTTTTATTTATCTTCCAACTTTTTTGAGTTCCACAGAAATGGCTGAAAAGAACAAGAAGAAAGTATACCAGCCTCAAGAAATCAGCATGCTTCTTGTCTTCAGCTTCAATAGCCCTATCAAGAATACCGCCGGCTGTAGCACTGATATTCAAAAAAATTTAAAATTCCATTTTCCAGAAAAGCACTTGAATATAAGGATCAATACATTTCAGACTTGTACAGATACCCACCTGTGACCTATTACAAAGCGCATTATAATTCCCTTCTCTTCCTCTAGCTTCTTTCGCTTGTCACCTGGTATTGTCCAGAAAAAAAAAAGAGAAAATCGGCCAATTGCAAAATACAAAAATTAGAAAAGAAATTCATATTGAATAATTAATAACCTTGAGGCATCCAAGTGGCACGAACAGAGTCTCTTCGCTTACGGCTGCTAAAGGCTGTATTTATGCCTATAACCATCAAATACTTTCTTTTCACTCCTGACTCGGTGACCTTTACATCATCTGATATTGGTGAACCATTTACAATGGATTCTTGTGCAGCCCTTGCAGCCGCTAACTCCATTTCCAAATTCGATATTGTTTTATCCAGAATTCTATTAAAAATTAAAAATTAGCATCCACTACTTTTAGGATAACCAACTCAAACGAAATTTCAAATGCTTACTGTATAGCGTGGTGTGTCCTTGAAACTTCTCCCATGATGTCCTTGGGTTCATTCTTAAAACCCTAGAATACGACAAGTCGACCAATATGTTAGTAAACAGCTAAGAAATCAGCAAAATGCATAATTGGGAACTCACAGTTTGGGGGGCACATCCCTCTGAAACAGGTTTTGATTTTTCGTCTTCGACTTCTGTTTCTCTTGATATACCTTTAACTTCAGGCATTGACATTCTGTGTTGAAATGGGCTTAATTAGTGAAATGCACATGCATTAATAATTGGTTCGTCTCATAAATATGATTTTTCCATGCAATTTCAACTGAAACCTTGTAGTGATTATGAATTGAATTCAAATACAACACAAATCCATAAGCAGTTGAAATCTTAATTAAGAAATGATGTGTGTGTGTATATATATATATATATATATATATATATATATATATATATATATATATATATAAATGCAGAAACAAAACAACTAGTTACTAGATGCAAATGTACCAGATAGTGAATCAAGAAAGTAAACCTAACAACACTGAAGAGCTTCCAGTTCAAATCCACATTATGCAGAAACCAATTTTAAACTAGGAAAGTGCTGTTCGAATATGATGCTCTAGCGATATATAGTTGAAATCCAGTTTCACTGTTACTGAATCTGTAAAAGAAAAGAAAGCTAGATCTATCTTCTTCTTGATAAAGGTACCACCACAATAATTACGAGAGAAAACAAAGCTATCATCATGATTAGGCATTTTCTTTAATGCAACCGATCTATCCCAATTGAAGTTAGTTTGAAAAATTGATTTAAGTTTACAAGACCAATTCAAGCCAATATCCTGAAATCGCCATTACAATTAGAGGCACTTTCTTTCAAATTACTAGAAGCAACTAACTGCAAAAACTACCAAATCAGAATCCGGAAAGCTACAAATGAAATTCAGAACTCAATCAAAAGCTCATAGCGATAGAAATTACCTGTCGGAGAAGAGCATCCCAGCGCAGAAACAACCAATACAAAAAAGAAGAGTCCATTTCTTGGAAACTACACTCTTCGCCGATGTATCTACCCCTCTACTCTTCCAAGACATTGTGACTAAATCACAGAAAAACCTAATTTCAACAATACCCCATTTCAAATCACGACTCCATTCACCGAGTTGACTCCGACCCAGATCCAAAACCACCCAATTCTACTTCAAAACAACTCTATATTCACAAACCCAAAGTAGTGAAAGGATAAACAAAACTGAAATCAAAAGAGAAGCAGCAGCAGCAATTGCTTAATTTGCAAACACACGAATCGATATGATAATCCCAATCTGAAAAAAGATTCACTGGTTAAAATTAAAATGGTGAACTTTTTCAGTTGGGTTTTGATTAAAGTCGGTATCTTTCTAATTTCTAGTTTGTCACTGCCTTGTCGTTGATCCTTTTAAAGACAAAATTGGAGTTGCAGAGACGGTTGGAGGAATTTGAGTATAAAAAGAAAGATGCAATAAATAAACTGAATGTTAGAGTTTAGGTGTCAAAATAATGGAAATATGATAAATACATTTGCAATTTATTTAACCACCATAACAACCACATACATAGAAATATGAAATATCAATTTTCCTACCAATTATCTTCCTGACATAATAGCTACTCTGTTCTACTTGTTAAAGAGTCTACACTCAATTAAATAAGGTTTTGAGTTCAAGTCTTAATGAATGTAGAAAATTTTTATTGAGAGACTCACCCACCACTATCAGGTGTGCAATCTAAATTAAATCTAAATATAGTCTGAGCAAAATTCCGATGAACCAAACGAGAAAAAAAAGACGGTACACTCAATTGCAAGGGGTTAAAAAAAGAAAGCTCAAATTTATATATTTGTAAATGAATTACTGATTACTTTCCTACTTATTTTTTGCGAGGATAAATCCATATTTTTGTGGTGGCTCGAAGTAGCTTATGCTAATTTATCAGAGGTTGGTGTAATTTGAAAAAGCATCTGGAAAACTGTTTTGGATCATAAAAACTAGTGCATTAATCTTGATTTTATGTTAGCATCAAGAATATTAAATGGAGAGTAGAAACACCAAGTTGACATGATATTTGATAAAGCAAAAAAAAAAAGTTTTGCAATCGAAAAAATAATGCGAAACATGTCATAATTTTGAAGTTTATATAGAATATCGAGTTTTTTAACGTAGGAAAATGATTCTCATTACACATTTTGAAAATATTATAAATTTGAATTTCATGAACACACGTACCAAAATATATATTGAGAGTTAGTTTTTCAGGGCAAAGGAACCAGTCCTTGGCATATATCCCATAGACTTGTGATTATACGTTAGCATCAAGAATTTTAATGGGGGACAACAGTATGCTAAATAATTAACTAATGACACTATTGGTGGGGAAAAAGGTTTAGATCTAAGCATGCAATAATAGCATACATTTTCACTTTAGGGGAATGATTAAGAAGTTAAATTTTCAAATATATGTCATGTTACCTATTATAAATTTGTAACCGTTTGAAGCAATTCTAGATTTGGAATTAAAATTAAGAAAGTTACTGCATAAAGCATAATGATGCTGGTTCTGGTTGCCATTTAATAGATCATTAACTTTTGATATACTTAATTTTATATAATCAAAAGAGACATGAAACTTCTAGGGTTCCTTACAGATGGTTAAAGAAGCATTAGATTAGGCTAGAAAAGCATTGTCGATGGATAATATATAGACAGATATTCATGTACGATATCTTATTTGTACCATGGTATGGAGGAGGCTTTGATAACAACATTAAGCATTCTAGCGGGTGGATTAACTTGAAAAAAGGATTGTAGCCGGTTGAATTTTAAACTGTGGAGAAATCATATATTCTCAAAGGACTCATTCTGATTTTTTCTGAATAAATGTTTAGGATAGAAAATTAAAGTCATTTATTTTATAGCTCTTCTCAACTTTTCATTTTAGTTAAAAATCAATCACATGTTCTTTTCAACTTTTAAAAGTTACACTGAATTAAAGTTGGCTGAACTGAACTTATTTCAGTGTAAATTTATAACTACGCATAGCTGAACTGAACTGAACTGGACTGAATTTAACTGAACTAAACTAAACTAAAATAGTCTAAACTGAACTGAACTATATTAAATTATAGTCCAAAATATGAGGACCTAAATCTGAATAGCTCTTATTCCATAACAAGTATTTTGTTTTAACTTTAATTTAGGTTAGGAATTTAAAGTTATATATTATTGTTTCATTCAAATCAAATATTTGAGGACATTTAAGAAAATTATCAATAAAATAAAAAAGCTTGAATTTGAAGTCAACCCATCATAAGCGAAAGGGAGTTCCCTAGTTTCTCAACATGTTGGATCAAGAACACAAGTACTTCACAAAATCATTACACTTCACTTAAGTTTTTTTTATGTATATAAGGTGAACTTAAATCATTGCATGTAAAAAGTTAACAGTTTGAGAATGTTTTTTTGGATAATCAATAAAAAATATCTATTTGGATTATCAATAAAGATTTAAGTAGTAGATTTGTTAGTTCGGTAATTCCACAAACGTATGTTTTCTTGCTCCAGATTAATTAGGACCAGACCAATTTTCTATCTCTAAAATAAATAAAAACAATTGTAACCAAATACTTATAAGAGTTTACAAACTTAAAAAAAATACTTATAAGAGTTACTTGATATATTTTTTGGTATTACAAGTATTATCGTTTAAATAGTTTTATTTGGAGTTTAGTCACAGTTAAAACTCATCACCATAAGAGATGAACCTGAATTTCCTCTCTCATATTCAGTTTATGTTGCCAACTAAGTAGATAACACTTACATGTTAAAGAATTTTCCAAATGATCACTAGATGTGGACTAAAAAACCATTAATTAAGCACGCGATAAAAACCCTAGGGAAAACCTAGCCGCCACTCTTTGATTTTTCCAACCAGTTTAGATATTTTCTTGGCTGATCTTGATCGGCCTTGTTGTCACTTTCATCCTACAATATGGACGCTTCATATCTTTCTTTTTATTGCAAAATTGGAGACAAATCCACAAAGATTCGTCAAACAAACCAGGAAGTAGAAAACCCTAATCCTAAACCTAGCTTCGCCGGAGTGGTTAAGGGACCAGAGGCGGCTGTGATTGCTCAGGCTACATCATCCGCAAAGATAACTGAAAAGGGAGGAATCAAAATAGTTAAGATCACTCAAAAAGTTTATGAAAATAGGGTTAAGCAATGCGCCTTTTCTCTAATCGGCAGACTAATCCTTAATAAAGGTGATGCTCCTATGAAAGTTGATGATCTGAAAGCGAAATTGAATGTGTTTTGGGGAATTAAAACTCAATGGAAGTTAATTCCAATCGGTAGGGGTTTTAACCATATCATGCTTCTCTTCCGAAACGAAGAACATGGTGTGGAGTAGAGGCTATCTTAACCTTAAGCCAGGTTTCTTCAGAGTACAACCCTGGGTTCCAGATTTTGACCCATTTGCTCAGAAGTCGACTCACGCACAAATTTGGGTAAAGCTACAGGCGCTACCTTGGGAATATTGGGACCCTATAACTCTCGCTGAAATCACTAGTTGTATAAGTGGACTTCTTCGAATAGACATGAACACCCTAGAAGGAAATTTAAGGCACTTTGCAAGGGTCCTTGTCAACGTAGATTTATCAAATCCCTTGCTAAATGTAGTAGGGATTGCTAGAGAAGGTCATGAACTTTTGATTGAGTTATCTTTCGAGAACCCCCCTGCTTTTTGTAAATTGTGTAGCTCGGTGGGACACCATGTTTATGAATGCTGGAAAAACACCAAGCCACAACCTCCACCACAGCCCGCAAAAAAGCAAACTCAACCTGTAAGAGACAGGAATCAGTCAATTGGTTTGCAAGCAGCAAATAAAGATGGCTCTATCCCTGAGCCAACTATTCCTAGACAAACGAATTTGGAATTACTCCAAAGAAGCAAGTCGCGCCAGCGTGACTTGGAAGAAAGAAATAAAGTAGTGATTCCTGCTGGCCAGGCTTTCCGTAACATTGAGGACAGTTTAAGAATTTTTTTTATTGAACATTCGATTGATTCTACAGAATTGAGCTAGAGTAGCTCGGATAAGGAGCATTCTAATGAGGATTCACTTCATACTCCTAAGTTTAACACGTAGGGAATTAATCTAGAGGTTCAACTAACGGAGGGCAAATCTAATGAAGAGATAATTGAGAACCAACATGTCTTGAAACCTACGGCTATACTAGGAAGTAGCGAATCATGGGCTGACATGGCGGAAGAAGAAGACTCTGCCTAATGGTAAACGATCAATAAGAAAAATAAAAATTGGGAGATTCATCGCATCAATTGCGACCGATGAACACTAGGTATCAACAATGATTTTTCTTTATTGGAATTGTAGAGGTTTCAATAACATTGAAACCTAATGATTTGTTCGTACTTTAGTTATGAATCATAAACCTATTCTGCTTTGTTTAGATGCACCTATGGTAGATTTTAATGTTATTCCTTCTTTCTTTTGGAGGAATATTGGTCACGAGCTTTTGGCAGTCAATGACAAGTAATTGCCTATGCTTTGTGTCTTATGCTCTTCCCATGTTAAGATGAATTGTCATGTTTTCTCTACTACGGACCAGCTGATTTCAATTTGATAGATGGATTATAATTGGAATATCGGGGTTGTGTATGGCAATACTTCTAGTAATCTTCAATGTGCTTTATTTAATGATATTCGGAATTTTGTGAATGGTTTGAGGGATAAATGGCTTTGTATAGGGGATTTTAATGCAGTTTTGGGGGCTCATGAAAAGCGCGGGAACCCCCCAACTCATGGGCGTGTCGAAAGTTTTGGGAATGCTTTGATGACGTTGAGTTGATGGATGTTATTCCTTCCAATCCTTTTTATACCTAGTTTAACGACAGAGCAGGTTCGGCTAGAGTTGACTGTAGACTTGATGGAGCTCTTGTTACATCGAGATTAATTTCTGCGTGCACTTCTCACTATGGTACTGTTTTAGCAAGGCCTTTTTCAGATCATCATCCAATTCTTTTTGGATGTAATTTTTCGTCATCACGTGTTTTTAGATTCCATTTTCAGGCAATGTGGCTCACTCATCCCTCTTTGCGTCAACTTATATTGGATCAATGAGGGGCTGATTTCCCTTATTTACCTCTAGTTCAACTTATCATGTTGAAGCTTCGTACTCTTCGTCCCTTATTACGTACTTGGACTAGGAATGTTTTTGGCAATTTTGATACTAATATTCACAATAGTCAGATTGAACTCCTCAACATTCAAACTTTAACCGCGGAGAATGGAGCCTCGGAGTAGTGGGTTCTTGATGAAATGGCTGCTCACTCCCAACTTGACCTACACCTTAAACAAAAGGAGATCTATATGAAAGAGAAAAGCAGAATAAAATGGCTCCGGGACGGCGTTCGTAACTTAGCTTTTTTCCACAGAATGGCTAATGTTTGTAGTTCTACGCGGGGGGGGGGGGGGGGGGGGGGATACATTCCCTTATTGTTCAAGATTCTGTTATCACTGACGAGGAATCTATTGCTTCCTACCTTATTTCCTACTATAGTGATGTTTTTTCGAAAAGACTCTTGTGTGATTATTGATGAGAGTCTAATTTCAAGTGTCATTCCTAGACTTGTTATGGAAATCAAGAACGAATCTCATATTGCATGAGTTGATAAGGGCCATGGTTCTCGGCATGGATGGCTCGAGTGCCCCAGGTCTCGATGGTTTCTCTGGAATTTTTTTCCAGCAGTTTTGGGACTTGATTGTGTGTGATGTTTGCAAAGCTGTTTCGCAATTCTTTGATACATGTTACATGCTACCTAGTTTGAATTCTAATATAATGATTCTACTTCCAAAAAGGGAGGGGGCAATACGTATGGAGGATTCTAGGCCCAGTGTATTGAGCAATTGCATTTTTAAAATTATCACTAAGATTTTGGCTAACCACTTGGGTGATATTCCATCTCACATTGTTTCGACTAACCAATACGATTTCATTAAAGGCAGAAATATACATGAGGCTATTGCTTTAGCTTCAGAAGGTGCAAACTTGTTTAATAAGAAATGTTTCGGCGGTAATGTTGCTATGAAAATTGACATTAGGAAAGCATTTGATAAGCTAGACTGGGGTTTTCTCGTGAGAGTTTTGTACTCGTTTGGCTTTTCGGAGGTTTTCATCAAATGGATCCGTAGTATTTTGTCATTGCCACAGATTTCAATCCTCAATCTAACTGGTACTAGGGGCTACTTCCAATGTTCTAAGGGATTTTGGCAGGGAGTCCCACTCTCGCCATTATTATGTGGTCTTGCGGAAGATTTTCTGAGCAGGCAGTTATCCTTATTAGCACGCTCGGGGTGCCTGACTCAAATGACTTGCACTTCATCCACTTCCTTTCCCTCTCATCTTCTTTATGCGGACGATATCCTGATTTTCTATAAGGCTTCTTTACGTAATATGGCTGTCGTACGTGATGTTTTTAATTCATATGGTACAATTCTAGTCAATGGGTTAATTGGAATAAATCTAGCATCTATTTCGGGTCTTTGGTTTCAACCACTAGAACCTCTAGGCTTGCGGGCATAACTGGAATTCAAATGGGTGTTTTTCCCTTTAATTATTTGGATGTCCTGTTATTTCGGGGTGCGCTAAAAGCTTCTTATCTTCGTCCGATTTTACATAAGGTGATTTAAAAATTTTCTAAATGGATTGGGAGCTCTGTTTCGATGGCAGGTCGATTGGTGTTAGTTCAAACGTGATTAATAGCTCATTCACACATTCCTTTGCAATCTATAAATGGCCAACTTCTCTCTTGTGCACACTTGAAAAATGTGCAAGAAATTTCATTTGGACGGGATCTATAGACAAAAGAAAGCTCATTACGGCTACATGGCAGCAATGTTTACGCCCTCTTGTTGCGGGTGGGTTGGGCCTTCATAATTTGATCGATATGAACTTGGCCATGCTTGCGAAATTTGCTTGGGGTTGTTGACAAATAAGAGCAGTTGTTAACAATGATTATATGGGAGATTCGTTCGAAATGGGGTCCCTTGTGCTTGGATTCAAAACTCGACCACTTGGATTTTTGTTAGACATGTGTATGGAATTCTTCATAATCATATTAAATGGTTCGTCGATCCTTTCTCTTCTCTTAATTTCTGGAATTCTGAATGGATCAACCCGTCGGTGGCTGATCAAATGGGTCTTTCGGTTAGTGCTAGACGAAATCGCTCGAAAAAGGTGGGTAGTTTCCTATCCCTTGATAGGTGGACAAATTTGCCGCAGTTAATTTCTACAGAAATAACAGATCGAATCAAAGAAATCTCGATAACTGAAGATGAAACAGATATTTGTATTTGGCGTCCCGCTAGTAATGGAATTTTCACGGTAAAGGTCTTCTATCAATGGCTCCAACCGAGATATGTTACAAATCAGGTTATTGCTAAATTTTGGCACAAATCTATTGCTCCTTCTCATTCTTTGATATGTTGGAAAGCTTTTACGGGGTATAATGCCATGCACGAGGCAATACAATGCAAGGGAGTTAGTGTAGTTTCTATATGCACTTTATGCTTGAACCATTGCAAAACCCACAACCACCTTTTTGTGCATTGTCCTTTTGCCACTCAATTATAGAATGCCTCAATGAAATTATTTGGAAGATCAATTAACATAGCATCTGATTTGGAAACTGCAATTACATCAGCTTTCTCTCATAAATTCAGCCGTCAAATCTAGGTCTTATGGTATACATGCATGATTAATGCCGTTTGGCTGCTGTGGACAGCTAGGAATCGTGCTACTTTTGATAATATTAGGCCTAGCATTCATCGTTCGCTTCACTTGCTATGGGCTATTTTGCGTTGTATGGACCGATTGAGTTTTGGATTTGTTTGGAATTCTTCGGCGGAGCAAAGAATTCTTGGAAATCTTGCTTTGTAACCAAGGATAACTCGTTCACCTCGAGTGATCCCGATTCGTTGGACTTGCCCTCCGCCAAACTAGATTAAAGTGAACACGGATGCATCGTCTGCAGGATCTCCGGGTCCATCGGGATGTGCTGGTGTTATTCGTGATGAGAATGGGATGGTGTTGCATTGTTTCTCTTTTCCTATGACTCTTTCCTTTTCTTTTATTGTTGAGATTCAAGCTGCCATTCACGTAGTGTTGATTGCAAGTAACCGTGGCTGGCATAAGCTTTGGATTGAGAGTGACTCGGTGTTCTTTGTATATCTTTTGCGAGCAAGAAATATGACCGTCCCTTGGTTTCTAAGAGCTGATTGGAATAATTGTCTTCGACTATACGGTCTATGGATGTCATCATCACTCATATATTTCGTGAAGGAAATGATTTTGCGGACGCTCTTGCGAATTATGGGCGAACTTCTCAAGCC
The DNA here is from genome assembly GCA_947683365.1 of Euphorbia pulcherrima. Lineage (NCBI taxonomy): Eukaryota > Viridiplantae > Streptophyta > Magnoliopsida > Malpighiales > Euphorbiaceae > Euphorbia > Euphorbia pulcherrima. The sequence continues at coordinate 13,136,713 of CANTUS010000013.1, forward strand.
GAGAGCAGCTGGGATACAAACCCTCCATTCTGTTCGAGTTTCTCCATATATGGCTTAAGGGATTCTGTTTCCTTTCATTATAGATAGTAGCTTCGGACTGCGTTCCCATTGTTTTTGCTTTCTTACCGATATACATTTTCTTTGTAATTTCTTCTTCTAATTTTATTAAGAATAAAAATGGGGGGAGGAGTAACAACGGTGAAAACCTTTTCCGCTTGTCATTCTATAAGTATTAACATTTCCTTATAAATATTATTTTTGATAATTATGGATTTTTGAAGAAGTTAGGTATTGAACGTAGAACTTTCCACAACTACATTGAGTGGTGTATCAATTAAGGCTAGACTCAATTGGTGTAAATAAATAAATAATATTATAAATAAATAAATAATATCATTACAAACATATTATAGATATTTTTTTAATTTGTGATGTAGAATAGAATAGAAGAAGCTGAGATCCAACAATTATCATTCCAAACAAGTCCTTAGATTAGATATCCAATACAGAGAGGGCTAGTAGTACCGACTAGTGCATGATTAGATTGTGAATTGTACACATGCAGCACGTGCCAATCACATGATTCAGCCTCATTCTCAATTAGTTAACAGATCACCCATCAATATTCAATGCTCAGTATTTAAATTTCATAATCGATACAGTTTAACTCTTTAAAGTTATACATTTTAAGTTATATATTTTAGTGAATCTCAACCATTCATTGAGTTTTAATGGTTTAGATTCAATTTTAGTGATTTGTGGGGTTCATAATGTAATAAAATCTGGACCATTAAAATTCAATAAATGATTGAAATTGATTAAAATATATAAATTTAGAGAGTTAAAACTTTAAAGAATCTAAGGAAAACTTATATCATATAATATGAATGTAAATACCTTTTTTTACTCAATTACAAGGAACACATAAACGAAACACTGTTATGAAAGAAAAAGACCATCTGTTTTTTTCTTTATTTATCTTTTCATACCCATTAACCAACAATAGCTACTAATTCATATACCTAGATGATGCATGTATATATGCCAACAAGAACATGTACATACCTTCAGTATTTGTATCTATATTATATATAGAATAATAGAAATAATATATATTTGGTAAATTGTAAGAAAAAAGCCACCAAATATGAAGTTATAACATCTCACATGTGTTGGGACTTTAATGGCATTCTTTGTTGTAAAGTTTTTTCTTACACGCAGCTACCATCAAACATGGTCTAACATTAATATTTATTTTAATTAGTTTCTTACTTTCTTCTAATTTATAATACTAACACTATTTGTTTTATTATGAACTTGTTCATGTAGAGAAATTGGGGTCTCGAGAGTGTTGTGTTTGATAGCCTTATATTCCCCTCTTTGCTCTTATTTATTTCCGATGTGAGATTTTCCACACTTCTCCCTCAAACGCAACTAGACATAGTCCAGTTATGACTTTCCAAACATTCCTTGGATTATCTCTCCTCTGAGGCTCAGGTCATCAACTTCTCCGCTAGCTCAATTAATACGAACTCAGAATCTTTCTGCCTGTCAAACCTTCTTCTGTTCTAATACCATATAAAGAATCTATGGGCTTTGAGAGTATTGAACTTGCTATCTTGAGTGAGCACACAAGTGAGGTTGATCTCATCTAACAAAAAATCAATTGGCTTGTGTTAAGAGCAAATCTACACCACTTATATTCCACTCTTTTCTCTTGTTCATTTTCGATGTAGGATTCTCCACACATCTACAACAACTCACACACTCTCCTTTTTTAGCCGACAATTTAACTTGCTCGTGCTTGGCCCAATTACAGGTAGCGCCCAAAAATTTTGTTCATGAATAACATATTTTTAAATCGATTTCAACCAATACTATCATTTACTAAGCCAACCATCAAGTCGGCCTTGAGCGGCTCAGCTCATTTACAACTCTAGTTTAACTAACTATGAACATGACATAATTCATGCTGATAAAAAAAAAATTATTTAACTACACACTCCATTATACTTTGTATATAATTGTGAAAAATACTTGTTTATATTAGAATTGACTTTATTCTATTGCACTATGCTCGAGATGGAGCACATACTTGGACAAGGTACACCGCCAAGGGCAAACATAGAAATATGGCAGTTCATAGTATAGTTGCTCGTAAAGAAAACATTATATTCGAAACAATGATAGGTTATAAATTCAACATGTATTTGTGCTCATTTTCATATCATTTAGATCATATTTTTAGTCTCTTCAGATGATATTACTTCATTTTCTATCTTTTCAGGTTTTCAAGGAAATTTGGAGAAAAGAAGCATTTCTGGACAGAAAATGAGCAACCAAGGAGACTCCAGATGGATGCACTGAGACTAATTTGGTCCCGGTGACCTGGAAGCCTTCTAGAACGTAAACAGAAAAGAAAAGAGGAAGTTTTGCTGAAAAGTTACTAGTCACCGAGATCATGGTGCGTTCACCATAACTGACGAGATCCCGATGACGTGTCAACATTCTGGAGGAGACGTCAAAGACGCCAAAGTTGACCAGAGCCTAATTGAGAAAGTGGCGTGAATTCATTGTTGATTAATTCGTTTCTTTATCTTAAAGAGGAATCCTTGTCAATCAAGGACTTCCTAAAGAGCCAAATAAAGATGAGATTCCTATTCAAGATAAAGACTAAAAATGAAGAGTCCAATTCAAGAGAGGAGATTCATTTCCATCCTAATTCTATTAAAGAAAATAAAGATAGAGATTTTATTTCCTATTGGAGATGAAAACTAAAAGGAAGATAAAACCTATTCAAGAGATAATAGCAAAGAGTGTTATTCAACTCTAAAGAATAAGCAAGAGGCAAGACTCCATATAAATACCAAGGCTGGCGCATTCATCCATCATCCACTACCTAAGCTTGATTTAGATTTAGTTTATTGTTCTTTAGATTAAGTTTATTTACAAATACTTTCTTTTTAATTAATTGCAAGTTTACATTCAGTTGTATTGTTCTTTAGTTTTATTACTTTGATTTCAAGCCTTTACATTTCAGCATGATTTACTTTAAGTCTCTTTACATATTTGCACATTTAAATTCAGTCATGTCTAACTAATTTCCTTGTTACTTGACCAAGTAAGGGTCAAGGCTGAGTTTGAATGGTGTGAGGACCGCAACTGAATACAGCAATCCGCAAGGCGACCTATTTACCAATCTCGGTACTTCAAGGGTTTTATTGTAAGAGTATCACTTAGTCTTGCTATTTGGTTTGGCCAACCATTTGGTAAGTCTTCGTGAGTATTGTTAATCTTAATTCTTGCATCCATAATTGTGCCTGAAAAGGGATAAAGTGACAACAGTCTCCATCGAGACTGGCTTACGATTGTTGGGAGTGCTTCACTACCTGTCGGTAAGGATTTGGAATTTTCTAATTTATATTGCTATTCATTGACGAGCTCTCTGACGCGAAGTTGAGAGACATAGTGAGTAAGAAGGAGGTCATGGCGCGAAGTCCGGTCTCCATACACAGTAAGGAAGAGTTGCTAGTATTGTACGGTGCATGAGTGCTAGTATAACTAAATCTAGGTCCCAGTGCAATTAATTTCTTGTCCTGTGGTCACAATGATATTCATTCTTGCTCTACTTTGGTTGAGTCATTGTCTTTCATTGATTTTATCCCTGCTTAATTTTAGTTTTGATTTACAGATTCCCAAAGAGATCATTTCTAGTTCACGCTGTCGGTTGTCTATTAAAAATAACATTGTTAAATACCATTCCTTATGGGATCAACCTCTGCTTGCTACTAACTACTAGTTTGTTTTGTGCAGGGATTTATTTTTGGTGGTCTCGACACCCATCAAATTTTGGCGCCATTTCTGGGGAACGGTTCCTTTTGACTAGTTATTTTTCGTGGATGACCAGAGCCAAAAATCATGGCTAAGAACTCCTCTTTGGCCTAAGATAGAAAGATCTAACATAGCTCGCGCTAAGTAAGTTTGTGAACGAAGAGAGTCCCAACATCAAGCACAAGCTTCTATCAAAATCGATAATGACACTACCTTAATAGGAGGTTTGTTCATCACGATTGACTCAGATTCCTAACCGAAAGTAGCCAACGTGACCATGGCTAACACAGAGCAGTCAATTAAAGATCTTACATGGGTCGTGGTGGATCAACCACTACTAGGGAGACCATTCTCGAGCAGTACCAAGACCAAGATTGATGTACAAAGTGGCTCCCTCATAATGGAATTCAATGGAGAAGTTTTTGCTTTCAATGGGCATCGCCTGAAGCCCTACTATGAAGGATTACAAGCTTAATCTAAGGTGATCTTTCTCACAAAGACTCCTGACACCACACTGTGATCTCGGTGTGGTGCGTCGAGCTCACCGATGTTAAACAAAGTGCTCTTGGGAGGCAGCCCAAGCATTTCTGACCCTTTATCTCTCTTATTTAATTTAGTTTAGTTTCTTTAGTTTTTATTCATTGTATCTAAACTAGGACTTATTCCTCTCTCTGACATATATCGCAGGTATATGTCTTTGTACATAAGTTAGGAGTTGAAGCGTCTCACTCTAAAGACTGAAGTGATGGGATGAAGGCTGGGAAATGGCTCACGGGCCTTGATTCATGTATCAGAGGGTGATATGGCAGTTATGATGGAGATTTTATAATGGTTATGCACTTAATTGAGGCCATGATTGCTCCAAAGCCCATTATTACCCTATAAGGCGCCTCCCCGCATGCTAGGATCAATTTTTCCTATTTAAACCTCACCAATAACTATCACCAGTCATGCTTCCAATATGTTTTATGCTCCTCCCTCTGACTTCAATGCCATCGAGACCTACTTCTCTCTCTGCAACAACAATCCTCGAGTCCCCACTTGGAAGTTCGGTGACTCTCGCGCCTTCTACATCCATGAACCCCACCTCAGCTCCATCTAGGAGCATGGCTGGACAAGTAGTTCCACTACATCCTTACCCACCCTAAGATATCTCCGATCCTGGGCACCGTGATCTCGATGATCGCACACGGTATGGAGTAATTCGATCTTGTGCCCTACACTAGAAGCCCCGAGACCCCACTCTTGGACTTGGAGACTCTTGGGAACATGCTGCTTGTAAAAATGGTCGACAACACCACAGTTATATGTCCTCCTGGTCTTCCTGAGATCAATACTACTCCTCCCCCTCCCGTTGAGCCGCAGCCAGACCATCTAGACCAGCCTGCTCATGGAGACCCCGCTCTTTCCGCCACCTACACCGAGCTCCTCCAAAAGTATAATAGTCTTGAAGACATGTACAAAGACCTCTATGAAAGAGTCCTTGAGCTCGGTGCTGAAAACCAAATCCTCTGCTTTTATCGTGACGCCCTCAAACTCAACATGGACTTCCTGATCCAGCACATCAGCATCGCCAGAAAAAGCCAGCAAGACCCCAAAGGCTGAGTCTCTTTGCCTCTCTTCCTCCTCCACCAGGACAGTAACGTTCTTTTTGCCCTCTCTTTTATTTTTATTTTTATTTTTCTTATTTTGCATTGAGGGCAATGTAAATTTTAAGTGTGGGGAGGGGATTTATCCTTTTTACTTCTTTTTCTTTATTTTTGCTATTTCAAAAGGACTTGTGTTTTTATCTTTTCTTCCCCAATGACCTAGTTTGTTCTCTAACATGTTATTAAGAAATGAGGATAAATAAGATAGGAATACTGTATAAATGACTAATTAGATAACTAACAGGACTGTTCGATTAACTGTAACTTGTCATCGAGACCTGATTTGAGTATTGTTGTTCCAACTTATTGATTTCTGAAAATCATTTTGTAAGATATTTAGTTCTGATGAGTACAAAAAAGTGTAACATGATTAAGTTATTTGTGTGCTTTAACCTCGACTTGGTTTGTATTTAGTTAGTCTCTTTATATCATGGTATCTTCATCGAGACCGTATTCTATTCTTGACTTTGATCTTGGTGGTTATTTTCTATTTTTATTTTCTTGTTGGCTAGAAGAAAGAGCACTGCTCAACTCGTAATCGGGTGGTGACTGTTTCATAGTGGCTAGAAGAGAGAGCAAGGTTCGGCTAGCAACAAGGACTTGACTATCTCATAGGTTTTTATTTTTTGCAATTCAAAAAAAATCAAAATATAAAAAATGAAAAAAAAATATATATGTGGCTAGAAGTATTAGGGACCCCGCCAAGAGAGAACATGCATTAATTTTATAAGGATCAACATGAAGTCATCTAGTGTTTACCGGGACCTTTTGGATTTCAAACCGAGGTAATTCTGAACTTTTAACAAATTTTTGATCATGTACTTGTACTTATAATTTGGTAAATACTCCCGGGCTAAGTTTCGAGCAAGGTCCTCATGCTTTCTCAAGAAGGTCTTTAGTTGGAACTTTGAAAATTAATAAGGAATCTCAATGCAAGTCTCGTTGAAAGAAGTCAGTCTCTGTGAAATTGTTTAGGGTCATTTGCACAACTTAAATTTCTCTTCTTCCTGATCTTTAATGCATACTTAAGGGCAAGCATGGAATAAGTGTGAGGATATTTGATAGGTTGTAAATCCAACATGTATTTATGCTCATTTCCATATCATTGAGACCATGTTTTTAGTCTCTTTGGACGATATTACTTCCTTTTCTATTTTTTTAGGTTTTCAAGGCAATTTGGAGAAAAGATGCATTTTTGAACAGAAAACGAGCAATTAAGGAGACTCTCGATGGATGCACGGAGACTAGTCTGGTCCTAGTGACCTGGAAGCCTTCTAGAGCGTAAGAAGAAATGAAAAGAGGAAGTCTCGCGAAAAAGTTACCAGTCACTGAGATCATGGTGTGTTCATCACGACTGACGAGGCCCCGATGACGTGTCAACATTCTGGAGCACCAAAGTTGACCAGAACCAAATTGAGAAAGTGGCTTGAATTCATTGTTGATTAATTCATTTCTTTATCTTAAAGAGGAATCATTGTCACTCAAGGACTTCCTAAAGAGGCAAATAAAGATGGGATTCTTATTCAAGATAAAGACTGAAAATGAAGAGTCCAATTCAAGAGAGGAGATTTATTTCTATCCTAATTCTATGAAAGAAAATAGAGATAGAGATTTATTTTCTATTGGAGATGAAGACTAATAGAAAGATAAAACATATTCAAGAGATAATAGCAAAGAGTCATATTCAACTCTAAAGAGGAAGCAAGACGCAAGACTCCCTATAAATACCAAGGCCGGCGCATTCATCCATCATCCACTAGATAAACTTAGTTTATATTTAGTTCATTGTTCTTTAGATTAAGTTTATTTACAAATACTCTCTTTTTAATTAATTGCAAGTTTACATTCAGTTTTATCATTCTTTAGTTTTATTACTTCAATTTCAAACCTTTACATTTCAACATGATTTACTTTAAGTCTCTTTACATATTTGCACATTTAAATTCAGTCATGTCTAGCTAATTTCCTAATTACTTGACCAAGTAAGGGTCAAGGCTGAGTTTGAATGGTGTGAGGACCACAACTGAATACAGCAATCCGCAAGACGACCTATTTACCAATCTCGATAATTCAAGGGTTTTATGGCAAGAGTATCAATTAGTCTCGCTGTTTGGTTTGGCCAACCATTGTGGTAAGTCTTTGTGATTATTGTTAATCTTAATTCTTGCATCCATAATTGTGCCTGAAAATGGATAAAGTGACAATAGTCTCCATTGAGACTGGAGAAAGGTAATCTTACGCTTGTTGGGAGTGCTTCACTACCTGTCGGTAAGGATTTGGGCTTTTCTAATTTATATTACTATTCATCGGCGAGCTCTCTGGCGCGAAGTCGAGAGACACGGTGAGTAAGAGGGAGGTCGTGGCGCGAAGTCCGGTCTCCATACACAGTAAGGAAGAGTTGCTATTACTGTACTGTGCATGAGTGATAGTATAACTAAATCTAGGTTCGAGTGTAATTAATTTCTTGTCCTGTGATCACCATGATATTCAATCTTGCTCTACTATAGCTGAGTCATTGACTTTCATTGATTTTGTTCCTGCTTAATTTAGTTTTGATTTACAGATTCCAAAAAGAGATCATATCTAGGTCACGATGTCGGTTGTCTATTAAAAATAACATTGTTAAATACCGTTCCTTGTGGGATCGACCTCTGCTTGCTACTAACTACTAATTTATTTTATACAGTAATTTATTTTTGATGATCTCAACACCCATCAAACAAATATCGATCAGAATTTATAAGAAATATACATTCAACTTTTACTAATATAAAATAATTATTTTTCACAATTAATTCGTCAATTAGTTTAAAGAATTATATATCAATTACTATTTTCATATTTTTTTAAATAACGTGGCAATGCGCTTATATTATTAAATATAAAGAAAAATCTCTACATTAATCTATAATTTAAAGTAAAATTTTAGATTTAGTCTGAACCCATTATTTAAGGCATTAACCACACTATAACCTCAAAATAAGTGAGTTTGTAACGTACAACGTATAACTTAATAATCTTTTGTGTTCAACATAATATATAGAGTCTAAGACAATTGTAGACAAGTGTTTTCTAATATAGTTTTTTCTTATAATTTGTGCATTTGCAATTAACAGTACTTTTTTTTAAAAGGATATTTGGTAAACGTAAATGTAGAGAGTTATAAACTGTGATTCAAACAATAGTTGTTATGATTTAAGGTAAAGAGCTTTCAACCATTTACTCCTACTAAAACCATCAGTTACGGTAAGTTATTAAATTTGAAAAATATTATTTTTTTAATAAAAATAATAAAAGTTATTCCGAGCATGGTTTTCATCGCCCGCTTAGCAAGGGGGATCCCCCGATTTGCACTAGAAATAGCTTTGGGTCATTTCTCTCATATGCGCAAGAGCCAACCTAATCCCTCCCACAACTTAGTAAGCCCATATAGAACATTTTAATATAAAGTCAAAAGTTCACTTGTTAATGGGATATTGGTTCTTTTGAAAGTAACTTTAAACCTTAGTTTTTCCTAACATTTTGTAGATTATGGGAATTAAATTCACAACCCTGCACATCTTGGTTTTTGTAGATAATTTTTAATATTGATAACCTCCTACTAATAATTCACCCGTCTCGGGCTAAAAGATCGGGTCAAACATGACCGACTGGCTCATCTCCTTGAAAGTAATGGCCTTCGTTTGGAATCTATCCTAAGCACGTCGGGTCGATGTATTATCCAGCCGACATTATGGGATCAAGGTCCTCTCACAAAACGAATATACTGTCCAATCCGGACAAACCCTTGAGCCGGCATGAGACCGGCCAGAGTAGTATTACGTGTCATCCATGCAGGACAACCCAAATAGGATTCTAATCCTTATACTCTCTCTAAAAGATCTTATCCTAATCTACTTGGGATTCAAGCATCAGATAAACATAAAGAGTCACGATCACACTCTAATTGGGACTTCTTATTCCACCAGGAATAGGGCAGATCCTTCGCCTATATAAAGGCCCCTTGGGTTTGATTCAAAGGTACACAATTCTAAAGCTCTAAAAGCTCTTACTAAACCCTCTTAGATCTCAAAACCCTTTAGTGACTTAAGCATCGGAGGGTTTCCCTTAGGGTAACCATCGATCGCCCCCAAGTTCGTGTTCTATTTTGCAGGAATCAGGTTAGTGATTCAACCAAGGTTCAATCAAAGTCTATTCTAAAATATCGGATTCAGGTACGATATTTTCAGTGGTACGGTGTGCGTGGACTAAATTTACTTGCTCAGGCGAGAATTTTAGTTCCTCGTTAAGAACAACAAAAATTCTCTCAAATCCAGTTTTCGCTATTAGAATATGTCTCATAACGTTAGCGAAACCTTCGTCGATGCTGTGAACACACCCAAGATGGCACTGGAAATACCAACACCGATAATGCCACTCCTATCATGCTGACCAACCCAGCTTCCGAAGAAGGTTCCTCTCATGCATCGTTGAATCCGTTCATGGAGATTGCTCGAAAAGTCATCCTCACCCCAGAAGAACAGAAGCAGATGCTCAAATCTGCCTTCGAACATTATGTATCGTCTGGCCGGCTTGGCACCTCTGAGGAGCCAGATTTTGATGCTATAATTCCGGCTCAACCAGGTGTCCACAACAACTTGCTTTCTCAGTTCAACTCCGTTCCTCAAACACAGACCTCTATGCCTATGGTAACAGAAGGACTAAGGCAATTAGGCCTATCATAACCGGTTGAAATCTTGTCGGTATCTACTTAGCCAATTACTGTTGGATCCATCCCATTGGATACTAACCAATTGGCGCTTCTACAAGGGTTTGCTATGATGCTACAAGGCGGCCACCCCATTCCATCCAGGATTGGTGAAACTCAGAATGTGATACCGACTCAAAGATAAAGCATTGCGATCGACTCGATTGCCATTACAACTGAGGCAGAGAAGAAAGACCTCCTTAAGTCAAAAGGGAAGAGTGCGAGGAGAAACAAACCACACAAATCCCCTTCCTCTTCCTCCTCATCAACTGAAACTGAGTTGGACAATTCCTCAGAAGACAGCGACTCGAAATTCAAAAGGAAATTAAAAAAAATACACTATCTCGTACCAAGAACCTCTGAATGAAAAGAACATCTCTCCTTACAAAAAGAATACCCTAGCACATAAACTTCCAAACTATGTCGTCCCCCCATAATTGACAAGTATTATGGGAAAGAAAGCCCCAAGGCGCACTTGAGCTAATACTATGATCGGATGGACCTGATCAACGCCCCAAATGCTTATAGATGCCGATACTTCTCTAGCACTTTAGCTGGAATAGCCAATTGGTTCCTCCGGCTCCCTCCCAATTCAATCAAAGACTTTGAACAGTTATCTAGAATGTTTATGAAACACTTCCTAGGATCTGCTCAGTCGGGCTACGTTAGCCAGAATTTACACGACATCATTTAGAGTTCAGACGAGTCATTAAGAGATTACCTTAAGTGGTTTAATAAAGCTTGCATAGGCATCACCGACCTGGACTTTGGAACGACAAAAGAAGCTCTCATTAGGGGAACCCGTAATGAAAGACTTAAATAAGAAATAATAGTTCGAAACCCGACTCAATACACCCAGATGATTAAGATGGCACAAAGCCTAATCAAATTTGATGAAGTCACTCAGTCAAATAAAAGAAGCTCAGAAGATAGAGGTTACTCTAGGTAGGATGGCAAAAGAAGCAAGAAAAGCGGTAGTAAAAGCTCCAACCGGTCTAACCTAGATAAAGATGATAGGCCAAAGTTAAATACTTCCCTGAGTAAAATATTGGTGGCCATAAAAAATGGGCTGGAGAGAAAAAATGTGAGATTTTTGAATGTTCTAGAAGGAAATAAACTTGGAAGAGACTATGACAAGTATTGCGAGTTCCATAAAGCCAAAGGGCATCATATAGACGACTGTATGGTCCTGGCTGAAGAAGTTCACGCCCTTATCAAAGCTGGCAAGTTCAGCTAGTTTATGAAAGGTGTGACCAAAAAACCTAAAAGGAAGAAGGACGACTCGGATGTCTCTAGGGAGAAACCGGCTGAAAAGCAAAGGGCCGGCAAGGAAAATAAGGTATTGGTGATATACGGCGACGTAGATAAAGAACCGCCTCGAAAGAAAACCAAGCACCACGCTAGTCAGTCACATGAACTTAGGGGTGTGCAGAACCGAACTAGAACCGGAACCCAAACTGAAACCGAATAAAAATAATTGAACTGAACTAAAACAAATTTATTTCAGTTCGATTTTGGCTTTTAAAATACTTAAAATTTGGGTTTCGATTTGGTTTCGGTTTTCGCAACAAAAACCAAAATAAAACTGAACCAAACCGAACAAGCTAATATATATTATATTTTAATATATATTCATATTATATCTAATATTTTAATCAATATTGATGATATGCAATACTATTAGTAAACAATAATAACAAATATGAGATTTTAACTTAAGTAATCCTAATTTGGAAAGATTTTTTTTTAATTTACAACTTTAGGAATAAGACTCATTCAATAATTCATTATATGCATGTCACACTACTTGAATTAATATTTTTTATGTATCAGTATTTATATTTATTGTTGTAAATGTAAATTTCAAAGTCTAGAAACTATCAAATTTAATAGATTAAGATGAAATTACTTTAAGTCTCTCTCATATAAAACTAAAACGAAAAAAAAAACTCATAAATTATTTTATAAATTATAGATTTAGTTTAAGCAATTCGGTTATAGCCGAACCGAACCGAATCGAATCCAAACTGAAACCGAATTATATTCAGTTCGGCTTCGGTTCTTATATTTTTACTAATTTGGGTTTTGGTTTGGTTTGGTTCGGTCTGGTTTTTTGACCGAATCAGCATTTGCTCACCCCTACGTGAACTAAGGGACAGCTCGGAAGCCAACAAAATTTACAAGAAAATAACCATAGTGACAAAACCACACTTTGATCTGCTCGTGATTGAGGCTATCGTAGAGGGATACGAAGTATATTGAGTGCTTGTAGACACTGGAAGCTCGGTAAATCTAATAGCAAAATTAGCATTTAATTAGTTGAATGTAAGCAACAAAAGGATCCAGCCGGGTTACACCACTCTCTCAGACCTTAGCGGACACTCCACGGTGTCTCTAGGGGAAGTGAGACTAGAAGTAGAAATTGGTGACAAAGAACATGTCTACAGAGCAGAAGTTGACTTCAACATTGCTGAAATTTCAGTTGGCTTCAACATTATTTTGGGATGCCCTTTCCTTTGTGAATCATTTGCCTCGATATCTCCCATTTACTTTGTATTACAAATACCAACTAAGAAGGGGACGATAGTAGTAATAGGAAACCCTTCTGTGGCACATGCGACATACTGGCCGCTCTCAAGAAAGAGGGAGAGCCGCTTGGAGGCAAGGAAAATAAAGACTACAGTGAAGACCAAGACAGTCTTAGTCCAGATGAGGAGGAAGAGAGTCCGATAGTAGAACCGATTGGCGAGCAAGAAGAACAAATGGTGGGTCCGGGTAAAGCGTTAAAAGTGGCTAAAGACCTATCAATAAAAACCAAGGCAAGCTTTAATTCTATTCTCATAGGCCAACAACACTCATTCTCTTAGTCTCATGACAATATGCTTGGGGTTCGATTAGAGATAATTCAACACAGCCTCAACCTTAACCCGGAGGTGGCACCTATAGTCCAGAAGAAAAGAAAGCATGCTCCGAAAAGACAGAAAGAAATAGAAGAAGAAATCGATAAATTGCTAAAAGCAAAGCATATCCATGAGGTGCACTATCCTAGGTGGTTAGCAAATGTTGTCTTGGTCAAAAAATCAAATGGTAATTACCGGATGTCTGTTGACTTCATCGACTTGAACAAAGCCACTCCAAAGGATAGCTACCCTCTTCCAAGCATAGACCAGTTAGTAGATTCTACAGCCAGTTTTGCTATCTACTCATTCTTTAATGCAAAATCAAGATATCACTAAATACCCATGGACCCGGCAGATGAAGACAAGACTTCCTTTATAACTCATAAGGGAACGTATTGTTACACGATAATGTCATTTAGGCTTAAGAACTCTGGAGCCACGTACCAAAGATTGGTAAACAAAATGTTCAAGGATATGATTGGAGAAAATGTGGAAGTCTATGTGGACGACATGATTGTTAAAAGCCAAAATGAGGAATTAGATGCAGATGATTTAGAAAAAGTTTTCAAAGTTCTACAATCCTACCAGCTCAAACTCTATCCGAAGAAATGTGTATTCGGGGTTAAAAGCAGAAAGTTCCTAGGATTTATAATTTCAGAAAGAGGAATAGAGGAAAATCCAAAAAAGATTGACGCCATCATCCGAATGGAGCTACCTCAAACCCTGAATAAAGTGCATTACCTTAACGGCAGAATGAATGCCTTAGGATAATTCATCTCTTTTTCAGCTAAGCGGTGCATGCCTTTCTACAAGGCAATCAAGAAAGATCACGATTTTAAGTGGGATAAGGATTGCCAAGAGGCTCTCAATAAAATAAAAGATTTCTTGGCCAAGCCTCCACTCATGAGTCATCCCAGCATAGGGGAAACACTATATATATACTTGGCCGCAACAAAAGAAGTGGTAGGAACTATCTTGATAAGAGAAGATGACCAAAGTCAGCACCCGATTTACTACACTCGGTGGGCAGATTGAGACCATACTTTCAAGCTCATACGATTATCATAAGAACCAGTTTTCCTCTAAATAAGGTACTATAGAGGCTAGATACCTCAAGATGGCTCACCAAGTGGGCTATTCGATTGGGAGAGTTTGATATAAGATTTGAATTCAGTTGAAAGTACAAGTTTTGGCGGATTTCATAGTAGAATTCATAGGCCTCGAGCAGGATAGATTGGTATGATCAGAGACTTAAACCATCCATGTAGATGGATCTTCATGCACTAAGGAGCCGGTGTTGGAGTTTACATCCGAGGACTTGAAAGAATTCGACTATCATACGGTGCCAAGTTAGCATTCCCCTCCACTAATAATGCAGCTGAATATGAGGCGGTCATCAAGGGTTTAGAGCTAGCTAATGAGATAGCACAAGACTTGGTCGTGATCAAGAGTGACTCAAAGCTAGTCTTAAACCAGATCAACCAAACCTATGGAACTAAACAAGCTGGAATTGTCAAATATCTATCCAAGGTAGGAACCTTGCTAGATAAAATAAAAACCAAAGGTACTGAGTGGAAGATTGAATACATCTCCCGGTTTGATGGGTGTCGAGACCACCAAAAATAAATTCCTACGCAAAACAAACTTGTAGTTAGTAGTGAGCGGGAGTCAAATCTACAAGGAACGATATTTGACAACGTTATTCTAAGAAGATGACAGATAGTGTGATCTAAAATCGCTCTTGTTGGGAAGTTATGGATTAAAACTAAATAAACCAAGTAATAAAACAATAAGAAATGATGGCTCAACCAATATAGGATAAGACTGAATATCATAGTGATCATGGGATAAGGAACCAATTGTAACGAGACCTAGATTTAGTTATAATAATACTCATGCACCGTACAGTCACGACCTCACTCTTACTCACTATGTCTCTCAAATTCGCGTCAAGGGCTCGCCAACAAATAGCAATAGAAATAAGAAAAGCCTAAATCCTTACCGACATGTAGTGAATCACTCCCAACAGGTATAAGATTACCTTACTCTAGTCTCGGTGGAGACTATTATTACTTTATCCCTCTTCAGGCACAATTATGAATGGAAGAATAGAGATTTATGATAATCACAGAGACTTACCAAATGGGTGATCAGTCCAAACAGCGAGACCAAGTGATACTCTTACCATAGAACCCTTTAAGTACCGAGATTGGTAAATAAGTCGCCTTGCGAGTTTCTGTATTCAATTGCAGTCCTCACACCATATAAATCCAGTCTTGATCATTAATTGTCAAGACATTGAAACTGAAAATGAACTTGCTATTAAACTTAAAGGTGTTCAAAACCAAAATAGTAAATTGAAAATACTCAAAACTAAAGAACACAAAGACTAAAGCTAAACTAAAAGATTGAATGTAAATTGTCTATCTCTATATGAATTCTCTTCTATTTCTCTGTATCTCCCTTGAAATGGTTGGCCTTCAGATTTATAGCTGAGTGCTCCTCCTTAAGCTTCTTCTTTAGTGACAAATTAGGACTCTTCGTATTTAATTTGACGAATTCTTTTCCTTTTAGTCTTGGTCTTCAAATGGTAGTAAAAATCTTCCCTTTTGTGAGATTAGGAAAGAGATCAAACTTCCATTTGAGATGGCTCTTCCCGAATAGGATTTGCCTGAATTGGGTAACTTTCAGATTTGAATATGGCGTACGCTGGTATTGATGTCATCTTGGTCATTCTGAAGTGTGCTGGAATCACAGAGACCAGCTATCGCTCCTGCTGCCTATGTCAGGTATCGGTGAGAGGCTCTTTTTCTCTAAATATCAAATGTTTTCTCTGAATTACTTTTAAAACCTCAAAGAGACAAAAAAGGAAGTAATAGCAGCCATAAAGACTAAAAACATGGTCTTAATGACATGGAAATGGGCATAAATAAATGTTGAAAATACAACCTATCAAATCTCCCCACACTTATTCCATACTTGCCCTCAAGTATGCATCAAGAATCAGGAAGATGGGAGAACTGCATAAATAACCTTTGAATAACTAAATAGAGACCAAATTCTTTCACTGAGACTTATATCGAGGCCTTTCATTGACCATTGAGCATTCCAATGTAAGATTATCATCAAGAAGACCTTGCTCAAAACTTTACCCGAGAGTATTTACCATATTAAAACATAAGACATAAAATATTTTTATTGTTTATAATTACCTTAATTTGAAGATTAGCGTATCCTGGTGATCATAAGATGACTCAACTAGCCAAATTGCTGGGATTTCTTTGATAACTTAAACACATTTTGCTAGCTTTACAATTGGATTTTTTTAAGGTTTTTCAATCAATCACGCACTTTGCTAATTTTTCTTAGTTCCTATTGCATTCTTATCAACCCTCAATTCCTATGAAAGAGTCTTCACCCAGTTTTTAGCCGTGGATAGCTCGTTCTTCTAACTCTCCTTATGAAAGAGTCTTCACCCAATTTTTAGCCGTGGACAGCTCTTTCTTCTACCGACCCTATGAAAGAGACAAATAAGGTTGCGAGCCAAGTAGGTCTCGTTTCGTCTAAATTACGGGTTTACAGCAGAAGGCAACCACCAAGTCTATCACCAATATAGTAAGGTCTCGAAGAAGGATCTTATGATACACAGGGACTAACTAAAATTAAATCAAGGCTAGATTAAAGCACTTTGGACAATAAAATTATGTTACACTTTCTGCACTCACCAGGACTAAGAAACTTAAAAGGTGATTATAAAAAATCTTAGATTGGAATATCAATGTTCAACTTAGGTCTCGGTGTAAGTTTCAGTTAATCGGGGTAGTCCTGTTAGTTATTCAGTTAGTTATTTGCATAGCATTCCTTATCTTGGTTATCATCACGTGTCAATGACAAGTTAGAGAGCACAATAAGGTCATTGCAGGGGCAAAAATACGAAGCATGAGTCCTTGTGAAATCTTTTTTTTCTTGAGCAAAAAAAATAAAAATATATTAAAAATAAAAAGATTTCGGCAGAGGAAGCAAAAATATAGAAACCCCCTCCCCACACTTAAACCTTGCATTGCCCTTAATGCAAACACAAGAAAAAGAAAAAGAAGAAAAAGAAAAAATAAAAAAGAGAGCAAATTAAAACGTTACTGTCCTGGTGGAGGAGGAAGGAGGCAAAAGCGACTCGACTAGTCTCTACATCCGTTAGATCCCGAGCTGCTGGATATTGAGGCTCACGTTCAGTTCTAGGGCATCGCAGCGGGACCGGAGGTTATGGTTCTCAGCCCCGAGCTTAATAAGGCTTTTGAAGAGGTCTTTGTACTGGTTCTCCAGACTTATGACTTTCTGGAGGAACTCGGTGTAGGCGGCAAAAGGAATAGAGTCATCACGAGCAGGCTGGTCTGGCTGAGGGTCCTCAGGAGCAAGCAGAGCAGACTTTTCTTCAGGAGGACCCAAAGGACGTATAACGACGGTCCCGTTGATAGTTTCAGTGAGCAGCATTATCCCAAGAGCCTTTAAGATGAGGAGTGGAGTTTCAGGGGTCCTGGTGTAGTGGGCAGACTTGAAATGCTCCATGCCGTGCGCAATGATGGAGGCCAAGGAGCCTAGAATTTGAGGGCTCCTGGGGTGGGTAAGGACATACTGAAACTGCTTGGCTAGCTAGGCTCCCATGTGGAGCTTCTTGTTGTTCTTCATGCACCACATAATGTGCACTTCTTTTTTATTCAGGGTCCTAAAACTTCTATGACGACCAGAAAAGTTAAATGCAAGGATTCTATGGGCGTACCTTAGGTGGGGCTTGTGAATGTAGTAGTCTCGGGAGTCACCAGACTTCCAAGTGGTGACTCCAGAATCATTATTGCATAAAGAGAAGTAGGTCTCGGCTATATTAAAATCAGATGGAAGAGCATCACGCATGTCATCAGAGGGGTCAGTCACCCCTAAAGCCTTGTTGAAGTCGTCAAGACTCCAAATCATATTCTTTCCAGTGAGACGGAATTTGATCACTCCCTCCTCTTGATAGCTTGAATAGTCTTGCTTGAACTAGAAGGTGGCATAGAACTCCCAGACGAGCTCTTGATAGGAGGAAAGCACATGAAGAGCAGGGGAAGCCACGAGATTGTGGTAAAGGCATCAAGGATAGCTTGGTTGATGCCGAGAGTGGTCATGGTGTCCTTACAGGTGGACTTATAGGGCTTGGATGACTAGACCTTAAAGCGGGCGTAAGTAGTGCATGAAGCAGGATGATCAAAAGAGCCATGAATATTGCCCTTTACAGCAGGAGCATGAGTCTTTTCTTCCTTGATCATTTTGGCCTTTTTAGAGCTTTGGCCTTTCGCGTATGGAGCCGCGGCAGTAATGTCCGCTGCTCCGACGATGGTGGTGACGACAGTGGAAAAAGTAGTCACTGCCGGGATGGGGGTGGTAATGGTGGTTGCGAAAGGGGCTATATCGTCAGGAATGCTGCCGATAATAACCGTGGTGGTCACCGAAGTGGTGGTAGTGGTGTTGTCTTGATTGGAAGCCATTGGAGTCGTGGTTTTGGTGGTTGTTGAAAAGAAAGTTTGCCGGAGAAGAGAAAGAGGTTTTTGCTTTGAAAGTTTGAAAGAGAGCGTGACTGTTGAGATTGAGAAGAGGGGGTTTAAGTAGGGATTTTAGGCGTGTAAAAGCGACTTATAGGCATTAATAGGAATAGTAGCAATCATGACCCCGTTTAGGTACCGAACCGTAAAAAATCCCCATATTCTGCGCATGACTGCCACGTCACCCACTGTGCATGCATCAATCCATGTGAGTCCCATCACGTCCCCTTTCTCCTCAGTCACGTCTCTTGGCGTGTGATGGTTCAGCTTCCACAGAGGGTGTACAGAGACCTAATCCTACAACAAGAACAGAGAGAAAATTAGTCTTAGTCTAGATACAACTAAAAAAAGCTAACTAAAAGAGAGAGACGAAGAATCATAATTGCTTCGGCTGCCTCCCAAGAGCGTTTTGTTTAACGCCGTTGAGCTTGACGTACCATACTAAGATGATGGTGTAGTATCAGCGGTCTTCGTGAGAGTTATTTCCTCAAAGTGAGGTTGAAATCCTTCATAGTAGGGCTTGAGACGATGCCCATTGACTTTTTGAACTTTCCAAGTCTTGATGCTCTGTATGCTGACTGCTCCATGTGGGAATACTTTAGTTATGACGTAAGGTCCGGCCCATCGAGACCTCAACTTTCCAGGGAACAACTTGAGGCAAGATTGAAATAAGAGGATTCTCTATCTCGCATTAAAGACTTTCCTGGAAGCGAAGAGATCATGGTGGCGCTTAGTGGTCTCTTTATAGGCCTTGTTCCTCTCATAAACATCTCGGCGAATCTCCTCGAGTTTAAGTAGTTGAAACTTCATATGTTCCTTGGCCACATCGAGCCGAAAATTAGTCTCCTTGATGGCCCAATACGCCTTATGCTCGATCTCGACAGGTATATGGCATGCTTTTCCATAGATAACTCTATAAGGTGACATCCCGATAGGGGCTTTCCATGCTGTGCAGACTGCCCATAGAGCTTCAAAGAGACGGTGACTCCACCGTCTTCTCCAAGATGAGCTTGACTTCTCTGTTGCTCACTTCAGCTTGTCCATTTGTCTGTGGGTGGTATGCCATGGAAGTCATATGCTTGACTCCCCATTTAGTCAATAACGCCGAGATTGTCTTGTTTTAAAAATGTGTACCGCGATCACTGATGAGTAGTCTCGATGTCCCGTATCTACAGATGATATTATCCTTAATGAAATCCGCTACGGTCTTTCCATCATCATTCTTGGTTGCCTTAGCTTTTATCCACTTGGAGACATAATCAACTGCTAGGAGGATGTACTTGAACCCATAAGAAGGACGAAAGGGCCCATGAAATCAATACCCCAGACATCAAAGATCTCGACGACCAAAATAGGAGTCATCGAGAGCTGATCTCGACGTCCAAGATTACCAATCCGTTGACAGTTGTCGCATGCCTTACAAGATTACCAATCCGCATTCCAATTTGTTCGCGAATTCCAAGCTTGCCTTCACGACGACTTGGGCTAGGTCACGAGGGCTGTTGGTCAGATCGGATTAAAAAAAGTTTGACAAAACAATCCCCCACTTGGTTGAAGGAGAACGATAGAGAACCATTAAATTCGTGGTTCAACAAAACTAAACTTTTATGGTTATGAGAACCATGAAAAAATCATTAAAATTTAGAAAATTCAAATTCAATTTTTTTACGGTAAAGATGATTTTTCTACCAAAAAGAATATTAAGAAGCGACAAAAAGGTTCAGACACTTGATTTGCACTATATAACACTTGATTTGCACTATATAACACTGCAATGTCAGACTAATTAGCGTACCAATTATTATTAGCAACTTTCTTCCTTCATTTATTCGTCTTATACGTTCTTTTTATTTAGGTTGGCCTAGCTTTTCATCAAACAATGGCTTCCGTAAATTTCAATACCTTTAATACGACTGTTAAACCATTTTACTCTAAAAGGCCTATGCAATTAGTTTCCATGGCTAACCCTAAATCCGATCCTTCTTATTGGAATTGTTTAAACACTAAAATTGATACACATCTTAAGCAAGTCTGGGGCGAAGTTAAGGGTGAGCTTGCAGAGGCAGCAGTCCACTCAGTCATCGAAAAAACTCCATTAATATGGGGTTTTTCGGTGACTTTGCCTCCCCAGACAGCATAGATGCCGCCCCTGCAAAGCAATTGAATGAGAGCAAGTAATGGATGGAAAATGGAGTTTTCACTAAACTTACCGAAGTTAAGCTTGCCGGAGATAAGGTTATAGAGACGAAGGAAAAGAAAAGAAAGAAGGGAAGATGAACGGATGTACAGACAAAAGAAAGAGAAAAAGATTGTGGAGAGATAAAGTTAATAAAGTTAATTGAACGGGGATTTAGATTTTTTAAAGTTAAAGAATGGTAAAGTTGTACATTTCACTCAATTTAAGTCATTCATTCAGTTTTAATGGTTGAGATTTAGTTTTAGTGGTTTATGAGGTCCATAGTACAGTCAAATCTCAATCATTTAAACTCAATGAATGGCTGAGATTAACTAAAATGTACAACTTTAGATAATTTAAACTTTAAAAAATTTAAATCCATTACAAAAATTTAAATTCTCTAAAGTTAAAAGAATGATAAAGTTTTATTTCACTCAATCTAAATAGGGTAAAAGTAAATACATGTACTTTTCTTTTTCTTTGTTGAGTTGAGAGTCGCCATTAATACTTGTACTTTCCTTTTTCTTTACTGACTCTATTTGTATACGTATTTCAACTTTTGGCATTTTACATGTATTTCGACTTTTGCCTTTGTATGTGTATTTGTATTTGTATTAACTTTTTGTATATCCCGAGTATTTGTTATTGACTTCGTTAACTTTTATTATATACTAATGAGCTCATATTTGTATTTTGATATCTAATCTAACTAACTTATAAATTTGATACTACAACATTGAATTAATTAGTTTAACATCTATATTTCTGCCTGCCGGAAACAATTTTCGCCGGTCGGAATTTTTTAACAAAGTTTTCGTCCCCTCAGTCAGGACAACCTGGCACCGCCACTGAAGCAAGCCATTCCAATTAAGCCTCCCCTTGTGGTCTATGAGCCAATGCACCATTTGACCTTCGCCGCCCCTCAATCCTCTGCCCCCGCCCTGTCTAGCTGCCTGTGAGCTTCTCGGTGGCCGCTGCAAACATGCCTTGGCCGCAGCCGTCGCTTTGCGTCTCGTCCAGGCTTCTGGTTTCACTCAGAAGAATGTGGCTTTGACCAGCGGCGGCCACCTTTATGGCGCCAGCATGGAGCTTCTCGCGGCTGAAGGAATGGTGGCGTTTGGGTTTGAGTTGTTAGCCGGGCAATGCGGTGGCGGCGAGACGAATTCGGGTCGGGTTTTGCGGGCTATTATTGAAATGTTAAATGCCATTGGTTCTCAAGGGATGACAGAAGTACACTACAACGAATTGCAGTATGAGAAATCCATGCGCGTGGGTGAGTGAAGTGTGTAGAAAGAAGGAAGGTGGAGTACACGGGTGTGAGGGGGCGTGGGGATCGATATTAGGTGGTGGAAATGAAGAGGAAATAGGGAAATGGAGAAGGTACGGAGTTTATGTGGGTATGATAGAAGGGATAATGAAAAAGGTGGAAGCAACAAAAATAAAAGAGGAAACGGAACGGTACTTGAAAGAAATAGATGTGCTAAGAGAGTTGGCTCTCAAGGAATTCACACATTTCAACCAATGTAAGAATGTTATATTATATTAAGACCAATCTAATTTAAACACGCCACATCAATGTTAACGTGCTGTGATTGTTGTCTATTATACAAATGATCAGATATCTTAACATAAAAAAAAAAAATCAATATTATTGTAGCTTGTGTGTCGATAGCCTAAAATTATATATATTTAGATCTCATCAAAATGTATTGAATATTATTTTTTTCACATTAAATAATTTGTTCAATGAAATATTATTGAGGTTAAAATTTTTTGTGTGTCAATGAGATTTAAAATAATTTAGATTTCATCTGTACATTTGATAGAAAATAACTTGTGTCCCGTAAAATTACTCGTCTCGTGAAATGTAATAAGTCAAATAGCTTGTTTGTCAATGAGTTTTAAAATCATATAAATTTGGATCTCATCAGCACACTTGATGAAAAATGTATAGAATGTTATTTTTTTCATGTCATTGTCCTATTACAAGAGTGTATATCTTTTTCATTCATTTTACTTCAAACTTGTAATAGACTTTATTAGTATTTTAGTGTAATTGGATTAATTAATTGACTAATGCGATTGTAATATTTCATTGAACAAGTCGGGAGAGTGCGGAGTGCACACTTGTTCAATTTCTACGACGATATCTAAATTTCAGGGGCAGCACCCCCGAAAGAGGGGTTTGAGGGGCGGCAGCCCCTCACGGTGGGTCTGAGGGCAATGCCCATGGCTGGGGTCGAGCTACTAGATTAGCTCGAAAATTTTTTATTTTCGAATAAAAGTTCCCTTGTAAAAATTCATTTTTCGAATGAATTTGTCCCCATATCGCGCTCGCGACAAAGCTTGCTCTCGTAGTTAGTAATACATGAGAAACATGTGGTTTTGATATTTCAAGCCGCGATCGTGACAATCTAGTCGCAGTTGCTACACGCTGTTATCTGCAGTTTACCTTTAAATGAAAAAGTTAATGTGTTATTTCAAAAGAATTTTATTTAACTTTATTTAAATAAAATCATTTTATATTTTATTATAATGTATAAGAATCTGTTTATAATTGTTTTTATTTTATGTTTATAATTGAACTCGTTACTTTTTATCTTTGTCAAATAGATTTGATCACATTAACGGTCATAAGAAGCTTTTGATTTGGTCAAGTATTATTAAAAGCCTTGATTCGGTAGATACGGTTAATCTAACGGCTGGTTTGGCATTTGAATATTTCAATCAATGGTTTGATATCTGTTGTTGAATTAGTTTTGGATTTTGTCCCCAAAATCTATTTTTAATAGAAAAATTCATATACAGTAATTTAAAATTTTTATATTCTTATCCATATCTTAAGATATGAATTTGGATATAAATTTTAAATGAATTTTAAATTTTTAGCTTAAATGATGTAAATGAATTATGTTATTCAAATAATTTTTGATTAGTCCACGTTTAAATATTTAAAATGAACTGAATTACCTAAAAATTGGGTTGTGGGCTTTCCTGTCTTTTAATTAGTGTTATCAAAATCATGTTATACCGGCTGATTCGACCAGTTTTATCATGAATCGATCATGATTACGACACGGTATAATAAAAAACGATTTAAGTAAAAAATTGGGTTGAACTTGAAAAAATCGGTAAATCGATTCAAATTTGGTTCTCTTAAAACCCCTCTGGAGATTGGTAATTACGAAAGACTCAGAAGTGTTGCAATAGTCACTGAAAACTTTAAATAATATATATTATTTTTCAAAACTCCTCTAACAACAGTAGAATCATTATAAAAGGCCTATAAAGCGTTGCAATAGCCACTTAAAACTCTAAATAATATACATTATTTTAAATATAAAAAACGCATAAACCACTTATTATACTGATAATACCGATAATATCAGTTATCATTTACTCCACTAACATAACATCTGGTACTTTTGATAACACTAATTTTAATTGAAAAAGGCTCATTCCCATATATAACTTCATTAGCTGACTTAGGTGGGAGTTTTTCTTTGTCCATAATGATTCAATACATTTCCAATATCTTAATCGTGTAAAGTCCTATTTTTTATCGAATATTTTTTAAATCCGTGGCCTTCATACATTCTCGATATTTTTATTCAATTAATTTTTAATTACATGAACTATATAATTTACATATAAATTAAGAAAACTTGATAAATTAATTTCAATCAAAAGTATAATACATTACGTATATTTTAATATAATTCATGGAGCCTTAATAATTTTTAATTCATTTAATTAATTAATTTAATAGGTACACCCTCCCCATAAAAAAAATTAATCATTTATTATTTTTCATAAAAATAACTAACGTATACTTGATAAAATTCTTTCCTTTTAATTTTTTAATTACTCATCTGATTTATCAGAGCTTTACTCCGATTATATTCAGATGCGATCCTGATCGTGCACCTGATTGTGGTGGGTGAGTCTCCCAATAAGGATTTTTTTGCATTCAATAAGACTTAACTCAAGACCTTACTTAAACGATACCAAGTCGTTTACCACTTATATCAACCTTATTGATAATTTCATAATACCTACTCTATTTTCTAATTAATATAAAATAAAATTAAAGAAAAAATTATAAAAATTATATTAAAATTCTAAAAATCTAATACATCATACCCCTAAATTCAACCCTAATCACCCCTTACCCTTCTAAACTTTTAAATTTCTCTCACCTTTAAATTTTTAAAAAATATACCTCGGAGCCCCTTAGAGCCCACTCTCCCAATCTCATTAAGGAGAATGTAGTAATGTCATAACTACTCAACAATTGACACATCATTTTTAAATTCCAGATCACATCTCTAATTAACTTTACTTTTTCTCTCCCTTCAGTACTTTTATTCTGGAACTTCCATCTTCCTCTTCTAATCTTCATCTTCTTCAATCTAAACTTCAATTTCAACTTCATAGTCAACTGATTATAATTACCCACAAATTTGAAGCTTTCATATCAACAATTTTTTCAGTAATCTCGACTAAAATGGATACGGTTTCAGATCTGATCAACTTTTGACATGCTCGATTTCGCTCCAACAATGGCTCCAAATCAACCCATACCTGATTGCTTAAAACGACAATACCTGCAATTCCTTCTCTTGGCAACACTTCGGAGCAGTAACGGGAACACCATAAGTAAAACAAAGAAATATATGTGCAATTCGAAACTTGATTTGGGCCGATGTACCAAAGAAACCGACTTTATCAGATGTTAATGCTCTTATCAGTCTTGATTTGGGCAGTGCCATGCGAATCTCCATCCTCAAAGTCGACGGCACCTCGTTTGTTATCATCGCTCCATTCCCTTCTTTCTGGCATTTTCACAAACAATTTGTGTGCAGATTGTAATTTTTTATTGATTTACTGGTTTAAGATCTGGCCTTGATAAATTCGGCTACTGTTAAGGATTTGAAGCTTGCAATTAAGAATAAAGTGAATGAGATGGAGCAATCTAAGATGGGTCATCGTCATATTTCATGGTAATCTTCCTTTCTTTTACCTTGCGATTTGGAGCTCACTATTGGGAACTTCTCTTGAAATTAATAACAGACCCTGTTTTGGGGTTTAAGTACCTTTTGGTTCCATAGCTGGCCTAATGCTTCCTGTTGGGCATATGAAATTTCTCTAGGTGCTAACTGTTACATGGAAAAACAACAATTTGTGTGCAGATTGTAATTTGAAAATGAATTGATTGTTAATGACGAAGACGCCGGGGTGGAGTCGCTGCCGGTGATTTTGTTCGTTTCAAAACTTGGATTCAGTTGGCCGGATAAACGAAATAATTTTCCGGTAACTGATTATGGTGAGGGATGAAATGGAGGTGAAAAGGGGATGGTTATTAATTTAATTCTTTTTTTATTATTTTTTAATTAGATAAATCAATGTTACTTTTCCACTAATGGCAAATCATCTGCCGCTCTAAGGGTTCGGAGGTGTGTTTTTTATAAGTTTAAGAGGGGATAAGATGAAAGTTTAGGTGTGAAGGGTAATTAGGACTAAATTTGGGAGGGATTGAATGTAGTAGGTCTATTTTAAATATGATAAGTAAATGTAATTAGGGTAAAAAGTTTAAAGTGACTAATTTTTTAAATGGGGAGTAAAAAATTCTCTCATATTATAAGTATTTTTTACCTACATAATTTCTATTTACATATAAAAATTCAGTTTTTTATTTATACCATGTAGTTTTATATTTTTATATAATGGAATATGAGAATTTTTTTTAAAAAATGGGGTCTGAAATTTTGTCACGTTAACAATTAAGAGATTTTCAATTAACTCCGTCAACGTGGCTAAGGGTAATTTGGAAATTTCACTATTTACCATCTTCTTCCCATTTTTTCCCTCTATTTACTATTTCCTCTTCTTCCTTTATGCCTTCCGCACTGAGTTTCAAAATCAATTTCCAGATTTAAAAAACTAAATTGCAAAATCGACTTTCAATTTCAATCCATCTTTTTACCTCTTCTCCCTTCATGTCTAGTGAACTAAATTTCAAAACCAATTTTCCAGATATCTAGAAAACGAAATCTCAAAATCTTTTTTCAAGATCGAAATTGATAGAATATAGATTTAAAAGTGTTATTCATTACTTTTGTTTTCTAATTTTCAAATCGAATAATTTAGCATTCTTGGGTCGTGGTAGAGTTCAACCGTTACGTGGTAAAGTTTCAATTGCAAAGTGTGGGACTTGTATCACATTGGTTGCATGGGCAACTAATTATTACAAGTTAAATGGGAGAGCTTACAAAAATATTAGTCCGATGATAAGAGAACCCATATTAACTTATAAACCACATATTAGTTGCCCATACAACCAATGTGGGACAAGTCTTATACCTTGTAATTAAAACTTTACCATAGGGTCGAACGTCCTCGTTGGTCACGGTCACGTTGGTCGCGGCTGGCTTCTTCAGGCCACCACTCCGAGCCTCGTTGGTGACGGCTAGCTCTTCTAGGCCACCACTCCGAATTTGGCTCTGATTTCAATTACTACAAGTTAAATAGGAGAGCTTACCAAATGATTAGTCCAATGAGAACCCATATTAATTTATAAACTCCATATTAATTACCCGTCCAATCAATATGGGACAAGCCTCATACCTTGCAATAGAAACTTTACCACATAACAGGGAGAGCGATTGCTCTCGTTAGGTCAACGAAATCGATCGACCGCATGAGAATCCTTGGACGGGGCCTAACCGGCAGAATAACCAACCTCAAGCTGCTCTAGTAACTCAGCGATTTACGCAAACTGGACAGATCCCAGCAGAATAATCTGGCGATTTTGTTCAATCTCAAGCTTCTCTCCGCAGAGTATTGAATCCAAATAGAAAGTTTCCTTTGAAGTTCAATAATAATGTTTTTTAAACAAATTTAAAATAGTGTAACTCAAATCTGGGCAATAATGGAAACCTCCAAGAGATAGAAAAGAGATTTTGAAACTCAAGTTAAATAATAATGTTAATTTTAATTTTTTATATTAAAAAAAAGTAAATAGTTGATTTCCCAAATTGCCCTTAGTCAAGTGAGCAATTTTGACGGAATTAATAGAAAATTCCTTAATTGCTAACTGCACGGAACCTTATACCTCGTTTTAAGAAAAAAAAATTCAAATTTCATTTTATAAAAACGTGAAATCATATGGTACTTTCTTTAAATTTATGCTTTAGTTTAATATATACAATTTAGTAAGTTAGCACCATTTATTAATAAAAGCCAACTATACGTTTTAGTTCCATTGAAATGATGTTATTACTAGTGTTCTATAATTTTATTGAAATATAAATATCATGTTATTTATTTGTTAGATTTATCTATCGAAATTTACAGGCGGCGATTGTCGACCGGATTGCCCATACCCCAGTTCTCATTCCCTTTATAGTTTTAATTAAGCTTCCAAGCAAGTTCATGTTTTTCTTGTTATTTTCCGTTTCCTTCTAAAAAAAATAAATAAAAAGGAAGAATGAGAAATTTTCCCTTCAATATTTGTAGAATGATTTTATTTCACACCACAAACACATGTATTCGTAATAACATTAAAAACACAACAAATTAATACTATAAAAAAAACAACATGAATCACATGGAGATTTCTTGTCATTTATTCATATAATAATAACAAACCGACAAAAAGATTCAAATAATTCATTGGCCTGTCTATATAACGCAACTACCTCAACGCTTCTCCCAAATTAGCAAGTTTCTTCCTTAATTTCTTCTAAGTATCAAATAATGGCCGCCAGATCTCTCTCTTCCATCCATTTCACTCCCTTATCTACCACTGTCAAACCATCTAATAATTCTAACAGGCCTATGCTATTAGTTTCCATGGCTAACCCTAAGTCTGTTCCATCTTATTGGACTTGTTTAAACACTGAAATCAATACACATCTTAAGCAAGCCATTCCAGTTAAGCCTCCCCTTGTGGTCTACGAGCCAATGCACCATTTGACCTTCGCCGCCCCTCAATCCTCCGCCCCCGCCCTGTGCCTCGCCGCCTGTGAGCTTCTCGGTGGCCGCCGCGAACATGCCTTGGCCGCAGCTGCCGCTTTGCGCCTCATGCAGGCTGCTGCTTTCACTCACGAGAATATGCCGTTGACCGGCGCCGGCGGCCACCTTTATGGGCCCAACGTGGAGCTTCTCACGGCGGACGGAATGGTGCCGTTCGGGTTTGAGTTGCTGGCCGGGTTAGTAGATGGCGTGGACCGGATTACTTCGGGTCGGGTTCTGCGGGTTATTATAGAAATATCAAATGCCAAGGGATCTCAAGGGATGATACAAGGACGATACAATGAATTGCAGTATGAGAAATCCACGCGCGGGGGTGGGTTGGTGGATGGCACGTGGATGAATGAAGTTTGTAGAAAGAAGGAAGGTGAGATACACGGGTGTGCAGGGGCGTGTGGAGCGATATTAGGAGGTGGAAATGAAGAGGAAATAGGGAATATGAGAAGGTATGGAGTTTACGTGGGTATGATACAAGGGATAACGAAAAAGGTGGAAGAAATTAACGTAAAAAAGGAATGTTTTTCAAAGGAGATAAATGAGCTAAGAGAGTTGGCTCTCACGGAATTGAAACATTTCAACCAACATAATAATGTCGGTGTTATTTATAGTTTATTTGAGAACATGTTCTTTTATACTAAATATCTGGTATTTTACACCTTCCTCTCATCTAATGGTTAAGAATTTATTATGGAGTATTTAATTAAGTGTTAATAAATTCTCAACCGAATGGAAGGAGGGTGTAAAATACCAGGTGTTTAATATAAATTCCCTTTGAGAACATGTTTTATTAAGATTTAGTCTAATCCAATTTTAACATGTGGCATCATCATGTTAATCTTATATTGGTAAGTAATTTATACCCGAAGAATTTGTCGTCTTTGAAAAGCTTATTATACAAGCTTTTTAGAATTAACGATATTCGAGACTGAGAAAAACTGTTCTAAATTCTCCTTAATGTATTAGAAACATTGCTTCCTATATTATTTATCCTCCAACTATATATTTGTATAGAAATATAAAATGTAGTACGAGTGGGTTCATTCTTCTAAATTATCAATTTATGTTCACAATGAACAATATTTGCTATATGTTTGTAAGAATGTAACTGATTTTTTTGTAATTGATGTTTGCAACAGGGAATTGGAAGCGTCATATCACATATCTAATAGATAGAAACAAAATAAAAAAGTGTAAGCGGGTGTCATGTCATATTTTGGTTTCCCATTATGTATGTTTAAGCTTAATAGGTTGAGCGCTTTTCATGTATAATTATGATATTGCATGTCCAAGACGTAATTTCTTATTTAATCCAAGGCCGCGCGCGTAAAATTTAAAATTTCTTTAATATAATTCCAATAACGGATGTGATGTGTTATAAATTTCGATTTAATAATTTTATGAGTTTTTAAATGATGATTGTTAAACTTTATGTACTTTAAATCGGTTTGAGTTTAAAAATACGTCCATCTGCAACTAAATTGGTGTAAAAGGTGGAGCGGTTAATTGCAAGTTATAGTGAACTTTTTTACGGTCAATAACCAACTCTAATAATTGTTTCTTTTTAATCATATATATTGCAAACGAAAAAAAAACCAGAAAAGGTCGGACAAACGATAACAGAGAAGACAAAAAGAAGTGAGAAACAGGACAGTAAAGTGGTTGGTTTTTAATAAATTCAGTCCATTCTTCATTTCATTTACGATTTAGGAACAATAAAAGAGAGGATGTTATTCAATTAAATTGGTTTGTTTCCAAATTCTAATTGTTCCAATCATTTCTATCTCTAATCCTCAAGAGACGGTATTTGTTATATAATTGGCATCGATACGCTTTTGTTAATTTGATTATTTATATTTTTTTATTTTCACCACGAAGTGTTGGATGGATTCCAACTGTGGGCGACATCTTTAAACCATGTTTATATCTAAATTAAAATTATTTATATTTATGTATAGGCAAATTGCCTCGAGAAATCCCTAACTATGATCGTGAAGTACTCGGTTATGCAGAAACAAAGTACAACTCCCAAAAGATTAAACTTGAAAACAATCAACCATATATCACAAATTCACTAAGTCACAACCCAATCAATAAACCAACAAAAACATGCAGAAATAAATCCAATCAAAGAACACGTGGAAAAAATAGTGAAGAGTAAATTCAACATTCGATAATGTCGTATAGTATTATATTACTTCATATATAAGAGCAATTTCACTTAATTTAATACTCCATCCGATTTTAAAAAGTATGTTGTTGTTAGACTTTTCATCAAGAAAAATAAATATTTAATATACCACTTGAAATTTTCTTTCTTCTTAACTACCAATTTATAATTTGGTCAATACTCAATCTCTTCCCTAATTGACACAACGGTAAATAATTTAAAGAAAAAATGTGAAAATTACATTGATATTCTAATACGACAAGTAAAAGGAATCAAGCTCAAAAGCCTAAAACGACTAGTTTTTGAAACCAGATGGAGTAGTTTACACCCATCATTTATAGATTAAAAGAAAAACTTAAATATCTCATCAATACAGCTCCAAAATTTCATTTCCTAAATGCAACTTTTTGCTAATTTGATTATTTATTATTTAATTATAGGCATATTGCCTGGAGAAATCCACAACTCTGATACTAGTAAAGAGGTCGAAATATGCGGAAAGAAAGTACTCCAACTCCCAAAAGTTTAAACTTGAAGACAATCAACCATATATCACAACCCAATAAATAAACAAGCAAAAACATGCAGAAAATAAATCCAATCAAAGAACACACGTCGAAAAAATAGTGAAGAGTAAATTCAACATACGATAATGTCAATGTCATATACTATTACATTACTTCATACGTGCAATTTTCACTTAATTTAACATTTCACAGTCATCAATGTACAGATACAAAAAAAAATCTTACATATCTCAGCCATACAGCTCCAAAATTTCATTTCCAAAATGCCACTCTTTAACCAATATTTTACATTTCTCAAACAGATAAGATCATAAATTTGTAAAGGATGTAAAATCATGACCTCAATTCTTACCATGCTTGGATTTGGCTGCTTTAGATGCAAGAGCCAATGCCTTAGCAGTTGTATCCATCATCATCCACTCCCTCTCTGCACGCCTCTGATGTTGCCTTGCGTTCTTAGCTCGTTTTGGTGCTAGCCGAGTGTCCCTTTCCACAAATGCTAGCCTAAATTTTTCAGCCATTGACAATTCTGTTGAGCTCGGCATAGATTGAACTGAAGGCTTTGGTCTGAACCCACTTGTTGACCATGTTTTTGGATCGATATCCTTTACTATCAACTCATCCAATGCATCATCTGACAATGCTTCTATGGGAATCTCAGCTCCTCTATATCCTAAAGGTGATGCCTTGGGATTCACTACAATGCGTGGACACTCGTTTCTCAATGTCTCCAATGAATTTTTATCGATTTTCGGCTGAAAAAATGCAACAAAATAGACCACTCTGATAAGTTCTTAAATAAGAGAGTCATGTGCTATGCAACCTCTTACCTTTTGGGTCCTTTCAGTGCATATTATGCATATATCAATAGAGATTCTACAATAGTATGGGGACTTAATGGGCTGGTTACATAGCAGAGTTTAAAAAGGTAACAAATTGCAGAGCACAGGGATCAAATGAGTAACATGAATAGCAGATGGACCAAATGGACAATTGAGTTATACCACAGGACCCAAAAACCCTTTTGCCAAGAGAAGAACCATGAAAAATTACATACCCACACAAGCCAATGCAGGGATTCAGCGCCATGACCAATTTCAGCTGCATCGAGTTCTTCCCAAGAGTCTCCCTCTACATCATTTAGCTTTGGTTTCAATATGCACAAGCATTTGCGTGCAGTTTGGTCACTCCTAGGGCATCCTCTGCAACATTAACTTTGGTTCAAGCCTGTTATTAGGTTATTACCCTAGTCAAAACATGTAAGATTTAACTAAACATACCTTAGAAAAAAAAATTTTGCATTTTGAAAAATCCATACGAGAGTCGGGCAATGAATTTAGAAAAAGAAGCTAATCACATGCTACAAGGAAAAAAGGTATGATTATGGTAATCTCACACATCTAATATGTTATTTGTCTATCTCACAGGAATTTATTCACATTTTTCAAACATTTTCAGGCAGGTTGACTAACTTGATATACGTGCTAAAAATTTCAACTTTTTTGAGGTATAAAAGAACTTAAATCCACACAATTTAATAATTGGTAATACGACCGAACTTAGTATAGTTAGAAACACAAGCACAAAGCAAGAGACATGATGATATTTAAAAACTATATAAAAAACATCAGAGCTCAAAAGCAAAATGAAGTTTAAACATCGCATGCTTTGTTATCCAAATGTTTGTTGTGTAATTGTACCCGCATCTCAATGTCTGCAATGACTTGCAGTTGCGAATGAGTTCGGTAACACCATCTACAGTAATATTGCTGCATCGACTGCAAAAACAACGATTTTTAATATAATTAATATCACCAGAAAGGCTATATGATTACAATATGGACTTGAAAATAAAGCTTACTGTTATAGAGTGAGATAAATATCACTTGGAAAAAACAAATGAAGAAATAACATACATACGAGTGAAAAATTTTACCTTGAGGATTTTCACCATTGCCAATATGGGCGAAAAGGCATAATTTATTGTTATCAACTTACTACAGAATGCACGGAAATAACGTTGCAGGTCCATGGAATTCTATCTATCTTCATTCAAACTATTCCTAAACTCTCAACTGATTCCCCCCTCTCGTTGATTGGACAGACACAATTTGCAACTAATCTAGTGCCACCATCAGATCAATATAAACAGATTACAGGCCATCGGTTTGAAGATAAATCATAAATAAATTCTGTATTGTTAAATACAAATGCATCATGAGAGATTTGACATATTGCGTTTACTTCAAGGAAACCAATATAAATTATTGCTTGTTAGTCCTGTAAGCTGTCTACTGTTTTACATGGGAGCAGTCAATTAAATATGGTTCACTTCCAAATACTTGCTCACTATATACTAATAAGCAAAAGAAGTCCTAAACTTATTAGAAGCCTAAGCAAAAATGATGAGCCTCTTAATATCATGTAATAGATTGAAGTAATGAGGTCAATTCAAGTACGAGATCAGTCACAAAACAAAGGCTGAATAACAAGCTAGAAGTATTTAAATACCTTATATCTATTGCACGCAAAAATTTGCACACTTCCACCACTTTTATCAAACCAGAATCAGTGACATCTGAACCAGAAAGGTCAAGAATCTCCCATGAAGTATCAGCTAAAGAAATTAAAACGTCATCGGTTAGCAGTTTTCTTCTCCTGGAAATTGCAGCAACTGCCATCTGTGAAGAAACACATAGTTTTAGGGTAATTTAATTAGCTTAACAAAAGAATCAAATTGTAATTAATCAGAATTTAATTCATAGAAAGAAAGCAACACATGTAAAGAAAAGGAGAGATCGAGCCAGAGCATAATTAAAACCTTAATATTAGGAGGAAAGCCTGAGGCAATACCACCCAAGTCTGCAATGATATCCTCCAAATGCAGACCAACGACTCCCAGGCACAAATTTACTAAACTCGGAGCTTGATTCTTCAGCCGCCTAAATCCTATAATTGAAAAAATTAAAGTTCAGACAGCTCATACAACCCTAGAAACGAGCAACTATTATCAGAAATTTAATATTACAAGAAAAATATAAAAGTTTTGAATTGAATCGAGTTCATATAATTAGAAGAGATGCTTACGGGAAGATTGGAAGGTAGTGATAGAAGGAGAGGATTTGGAGTTGAAATCGGAATTTAAATTAAGTTTCTTCAGGGAGGCAGCAATTTCCTCAGAAGCTTTACCATTTTCCATTAAAAACACAAAAGGTAACCACAATCAAATCTATTAGAAATGGGAAGAACAGGTAAGGGACCGTACGCACATGAGTTTTGATTTCTGAAGGCAGAAAAGGGGAAGAGGAAGATTATCATACCGACATTGAAGTCCCAGTTATTTTTCATTTAAATCAAACGACATGCAATCTTTAATAAACCGTTTGTCGTTTGGCGACTATTATCTTCACACAGCGCCGGACATCGCTGAGCTTTTTTATTTTTTTCAAATTTTTAAATATGTCTTATTAAAATATTTATAAATTTAATTATTAAGTTAAATCAATTTCAAGTTTATAGTTTTATTATAAATAATTTATAAATTAATAAAAATAAATGAAAATAATTACACGAATACGGTCTGATATTTATTTAATAAATATATAGTAATTATCTAATAGTTATCTTGTAAATATTGTTATAAAATTATATATATATATATATGCACACTAAGTGTTATTAGATCCATAAAAAAACTGTTAAAATTAAGACATACTATATAATAAATAGATATCTAACAGTGATCTAGTAGATAAAAACTAGATATCATATGTATGTATATTTTAGAAATTTATTCGAAGTTATGATTTATAAGATAATTACTAAAGATATTTACCAGATAAATACTATACAGTATTTATGTAATTATTTTTCTTATTTTTGTAAACTTATAAATTAATTAAGGTAGGTTTTCAGTGGACGGATTGGATCGGACTCTGTCGGGCCGATAAAAATATTGTTCGATCCAGGCCGAATCTAACCCGAATTAATAATATACGGGTTTAAATTGGGTCCAATTTAAACATAAACTCTATTCCTAAGCCCGCTCTAATTCGAACATAAAATAATTATATATATATATATATATATATATATATATATATATATATATATAATTATTTAATCGTCTGGATTGTTTGGCAATGAAAGCAGCCAAGTCACACTCGCCAGTTGAACTATTGGATGAACGTCAACTATTCTTCATTTGCTATAACTTTTTTATTCCTTGATTTGTAAAATGTTATAAATAAAATGAATATATAAAGAATAATATAAGAGTATTTAAAATAAGATTTTTTATTATTATTAAAATAAAGAATATAATATTTTAATTTATTATCATTTAGGAGAGAATAAAGAGACGCAGGTTATAGAATTTATTAGGCTTAATTAGATATCTAATTAATATAAATATAAATATTATATTTATAACACTTTCTTTTAGATGACTACACAATATGAATATGCCTCGTTAAAACCTTGTTAAGAAAAATTCAGTGGGACAAAAACATAGCGAAGGAAAAAAGAGTATAATATTCATATACAATTCTATTTCCCCTCAAAATTACAATCGTCAAGACATATCATTGAACTGATGCATCCTAATATTATGCACATGTCTTGAAATTAGAAGGAGATAGTCCTTAGTGAAAATATCTCTAGGATTTATCACTTGGTCTAACTTTGTAGATGTCAACTTGATTCGTCTTTATGAGATCATGAGTATGAAAGAATTCATGTGAAATATATATGCTTGATCTATCTCCTTCAATGTAGAATTCCTTCAGTTGAGCGATACAAGCGACATTTTCTTCATAAATTATCAATGGACCTTCTTTGATTATATTGATTTACCATCCGCTTCCAAATCATATTAATCCACGCATAGACTTTTTGACCTGTAAATAAATTTTTAATTTGCCATACTTTTCCTGCAATTTTAAACCTTCAAAATTTTCATATAAATATCATTATCATGTGAATCATGTATGTTAGCTATAACAACATCAATCAAATGTACGTTAAATTTTTCTTACAGTGAAAAATTAATAAGATATAAAAAGTTTACCTCCACCAAAGTATAATGTCTCAACATAATATAAATATAAAAATAAATAAATGTAAGTATAGGAAAAAGATATTGACAAAATAGGTAGTATGAAATTTTCTTCTACTTGAATTACATCTTAATTTCCTATTTGTCAATCACTTTTGACATTTCTCGAACATTTTATATTTCATAATCCATAGTCACATTCTCAATATTTATAACCACATATTCACGCAAAATATAGTATACAACTATTTTATTGTTATTCCATCTTTCACTTCTACTAATATAATTTATTTCAATTTCCTCATTTTTACGGGGGTTTACACTTCAGATGCTCGCACTTCATGTGCTAATACTTCTGCAATAAGTGTATTTATATTAGTACACCTATCCTTAATGAGATTATATTTATTGTCGATAATTTTTCTTTCTCTAGGATTTTTATCATTTAAACTAGTTGGTCATCCAAGCTTCAAGTGTGTTATAGTGCTATTTTAATTTATTCTTCAAAAATTTTAATACGAATTGACTTAGGATCCATAAAAATTAAAGATGAAACAATTCATAAATTTTTCTTTTCCAAAATTGTCTTTCTACTTACTTCCCCTAATTTTGAAAAAATGTTTTCATCAAAATTACAATCTACAAATCTTGCAGTAGTCATATTATTTTAAATGCTCGAGATACTTAATTATTGATGGAAATTCAAATCCAATAAAATTTCAAAATCTCCTTTAAGGACCCATTTTGGTCTGTTTTAATGAAGCCACAAGTATATAAATTGCATAACCATAAAACTCTTAGATGAGAAAATTTGGATCATGACCAAAGCTAATTATAGGGGAAATAACAAAATAACTCATTGGTCATATAAAAATAATTGCTTGCAATATTACGTATCTCCACACTTATATTAAAATTTGTTAAATGGTTTTACCCTACCATTTTGAGTATAGACATATACTACATGATGTTCAACTTTAATCTTAATTAATATAAAAAAAATACATGTGACTATTTAGTTAAATATCAACTTTAGGTTCTTGTACTTCTTCAGAAAGTACATTAAAACCTAAATGGTTTAATCATGGATGAATTGGTCCATAAATATCACAATAAATGTGTTTAAATGTTAGAGATTCAATTATGACCTTACTTCTGGAAGGTTTTATTATCAATTTTTCTTAGAAACAAGCAACGCAAATTACATTGAACTTCTGGTTCTTTTAATAGACGTCCATATATATTTTTACAAATTTTTCTCATCATTATCAAATCATGATTGTGCCAAATTTTATAAGTATCTCAATATATATATTTCAGGTTTATCATCAAATTAGCATGTAAATATGTTTGTACCATCCGGACATTCTAATATCCTCACTCACAATTTTAATATAATATTTAATTCGCTAATATTTTTAACTTTTAATAATCTTTTGTGAGGATGAGA
Organism: Euphorbia pulcherrima; assembly: GCA_947683365.1. Taxonomy (NCBI): domain Eukaryota; kingdom Viridiplantae; phylum Streptophyta; class Magnoliopsida; order Malpighiales; family Euphorbiaceae; genus Euphorbia; species Euphorbia pulcherrima. The sequence goes on from CANTUS010000013.1 coordinate 13,174,820, forward strand.
GAGAAATAAGATATTGTTTATAATTATCTTTATTCATTTAAAATACTCATATTGGCTCTTCTAGGCCATTCAACTTTTTGGAACATTCAACAGTTTTCTCTCTTAGTACATTATGTTGGCTATTCTGGAGCATTTAAAATTTATTTCCCTTATTACATTAATATTGGCTCTTCTGGAGCATTCAATAATTTTCGTATTTACCCAATATCATGGTAACATTTTTATTCATTTTCATATATAAATTTATTTCATTCTATAAACTTCAATTTTATAGTTAAACTGACCAGAAAATATATGTACCATGAAGACATTTTTTTAATTACTTCACTCACATTTTCAATAATATTCATTTCTACGAATATTTTAAAACTCAACAAACATATGTGAGAAGTTGGGGAATATAATGCATTATTCATAATAATCATCCCATTTGGTAGATTAACATTCGGTCTTCCAAACCATTCAATAACTTGTTTATCCCCTTAACATATAATATTAGCTTTTCCGGAACATTTAACAATTTTTTTTGTTTCTTAAGTACCTTAATACTAGCTCTTCTGGAGCATTGAACTAATTTTTATCCCCTTGGTACACTAGTTCTGGCTCTTCTGAAGCATTTACAAAATGTGTATCCCCTTAACACAATATTGGGTAACATTTTGTTTCATTCATCATAAAAGTATTATATATCGACTCTTCTAAAGTCTTTTTACAATTGCTTCACTAGTCTTAACGTCAATCAATATCGAAAAGAATTTATTTCCTTTTACAAAATATTTCAATTCCATTTTCCACTGTTGGTGGTTATTGGGCCTCAATTTTTCTGGTGGAAATTATACATCACTTTTACTTTCCTACTTCGTGGAAAAAATTATTTATCAATTTTAATTTCACTTCGGATGAAATTTTTTATCAATTTTAATTTTCACTTCGGGTGAAATTGTTTATCAATTTTACAATACCACTTTGTATAGAGATTATTCATCAAATTTATTCTTCCACTTCAGGTGGAAGTTATTCACAATTTTATTTTTTCAGTTCTAGTGAAAACTATTCATAATTTAAATTTCTCCACTGCATGTGGAATATATTCATTAATTTAAATTTTTCACTTTGGGTGAAAAATTCATCAATCTTATTCCACTTCGGGTGGAAAATGCTTAGCATGTTCATATGCATTCCAAATTACAAAATATATTTTCTTTAAAACTTTTACAAAAGATCTGCACGATCTTCAATAGTCGACTATTTGATTATAATAACTTTTATTTTATAACTTAAATATAATCATGTAAACAATAAAAATAAAAAATAAACTAATTAAACACCACCTACATATTGCTTTATGAATAAATAAATAAATAAATATAATCATGTAAATAATAAAAATAAATAAATAAACTCTAATCACTTTATAGGGTAGTCCTACTATCCACTAAACATAGGTCTTCGGTGGTCAAGTTGTTATTCAGGGAATTCCAAAGAACTAATTGATTTTTCAAAGTGAGATACTCGATTTTTCAATTCTTCATGTAAATGATGCAAAAGAAAAAGCTTTGCTTTTAAGCGATCCTGCATGGATGCTTCATTTCCTTCTTTAATAGAATCTCTAAGATTCATGACATTCAAATAAATTTTAGCATCAAGTACCCACAACAATTAATTTGATATATTTCATGGAACATTTTTTATTTAGAGTGCCGTTACAGGAGCACAAGCTGCTACAGGAGCAGATTATATTTCATAAAGTCTCATATATACATGTATAACTTTATTTCCTCTTGAAATGAGGTTTTAGTCAATATATATCCACGTGGTCATAAATTTATTTTCAAAGATCTTCGGGATCTTTTATAGTCTAATATATATTCTTCGAGAATATACAAATTAAATTTATTTGTTATAGCCTTTAGGGATATATATATTCTTCCGGAATAAAAATAAAAATTATATATTTATATCATTTAGGGATATAATTACATATATATATTCTTCCGGAATAAAAATAAAAATTATTTTTTTATATCCTTCAGGGATATAATTTCATAAAAAAATTCTTCAGGAATATATAAAAAAATATATATACTTCAGTATCGTTGTTTAAAGATCTACGAGATCTTGATTTAAATATGTACTTTTCAATATCAATTGAATATATTTCAACATCCAACACTCATGAAAGATAATTTCTTGGTAACATCAATAGCTACAAACTCAATATTTGCAAAATTTTATATATATATATATATATATAATAACAAAAGTATACCACCAAATATAGTTTTACCCCTTCTGCGTAATACGAAATTACCTTTGAAAAATTTTCTCGCCATCCAACGGTGAAAAAGAAAGAAAAGGATGTTAGAAACCTTTTGACCAAATTTCACGACGATCCAACGGTTAGAATTTCAGTAATAGTGGCAAACATCCAGTTGGGCAGATTCATAAAAAAATCGGGAAAAAAAATTCTATGCAATTCATCGCTGAACGAAACATTATTTATCATCTGAATAAATACTGTCAACAAAAATATTTGAAAGAATGAATACAATAATTATCTAGAAATAATGATAGTAGAAAAACGACAAGAATAATAAAATTTGAGACAAAATTAAAACTTCTCCATCGATTGAATTCTCGACGTCTTTGTGATACCCATCACTTTAATGAATAATATCAAAGAGCAAATCCGTGCTGATAACGTGTTATAAATAAAAGGAATATATAAAGAATATCAATATAAGAACACAAATACAAGAGTAGAATATGAGAAATTTAAGATAAAATTTTCTCTTTTCATTATTAAAATGAAGAACATAACACCTCAATTTATAGTCATTTAGGAGAGAATGAAGAGACATAGGTTATAGGATTTATTAGGCTTAATTAGTCATCCAATTAATATAAATATAAATATTATATTTATAACACAAAACAAATAGTATTAATTTTTAATGTTATATATTTTAACATATATTGTTAATAATATATATATATATATATGTGTGTAAATATATATCGGGTCGGCCCGGGTTTGGCCGGGGCTTTTATATAAAAATCAAGCCTGACCCAAATTTTGTTCAGGTTTTAGCGGCTCGGGTTGGGGCGGGCCCATTACAAAATATGCTTGCCCAAGCTGGATCCATTAAAGTTGGGCCTAGGGGGGTCAACTGGGCCACGAGCCACTTGAACATGTTTAGGTATCACCAAATTATTTTGATTTTTTGTGGCATTTTTGTAAAAACCCCTCTTTTTTTATGATTGAATGCACCATACCTGTTCATCAGGCTGTGTAGGGCTGGCCGGTTCGAGCCGAACCTCATCGGACTTTTCATTAAAAATCCCAACTTAAGGCTGGCCTGACCCATACTATTACAAGTATGAGCTCGAGTTGGGCTTTGATCGGGCTGAGCCAGATTCGAGCGGACTTATAATGTTGGGAAATTATCAAAAATATACATGTCTCACTAAAATATTTATAAAATTGACCATTAAGTCAAATTTATTACATATCTACAGTCTCACCATAAATAATTTATAAATTAATAAAAGTAAGAGAAAATAATTACCTGAATACAGTCTGGTATTTATATGATAAATATATAGTATTTGTCTAATAGTTATCTAGTAAATATTGTTATGAAATTGTCATATATTATATATATGTTAGGTGTCATTAGAGATATAAAAAACTGTTAAAATTAAAATATACTAGATAATAACTAGATATCTAACAGTGATCTACTAGATAAATACTAGATGTCATATGCTATGTATATTTTAGAAATTTATAATTATTAGATATTTATCAGATAAATACTACACCTTATTTATGTAATTATTTTCTTCTATATTTATAAACTTGTAAATTATTTATGATCTCATTAAATTATTACAATTTTTAGTGGCACTTTTGTTAGAACCTCAATAATATTAGTATAACACAAAACGGAAAAAATGAATATGTATTAAAGAAAACAATTTTCTTCAAAAATGATACCTATAAATAGAAAACAATACAACTAGAAATAAAAATCAAAATAATCACCTACAAAGATAATGAAATAAAAAAAGAGAAATTAAAACGAAAACCGAAGAGGGAGTGGACAAAGTATCTCATCTCATTGTACACTAAAATGCAGTGTTTTAAAAAAGATAGGCACGGGCGGCCGCTGGTTAAAAAGTTTTGGTGGAGTTTGAGTGAGATCTAAATAAAATTTATGTGGGATTTAGGTGAATTTAAAATTTTTATTTTGTAAATTTTTATTAATATATAAAAATATAAATTTAAAAAAAAAATTATAATAATATAAAATATTAAAAATATAATTTAGATCATGTTTTAAAAATTTCTAAGTCCTAATTGCTGTAAAGACCTCTTATTTGTGGTATAAAACATATTGTTTCTCAATTTGAGACTAAAAATGATAATTTTATTGTAAGAATAATTTAATGTATTTTAGTTTGACCAACTAAACTACTTTTATGGATAAACTATGATTATTATAAATATCGGTTCTTTAAAAAAATATATTCAGGCATTGCTTAGACAGAAAAAATCGGACTAGGCGGTTCCTAGGAGGTAATAAATCGGTCGAGCGCCTGATAGCACCCTATAAATGAAAATTCAGATAATAAACTCAAAATAACGCTTAGACAGAACATAAACAGAATTAGACGGAATTTTTAAAATAGTGATAAAATAAGATGGGTGAGTGACACAGCATAAGAAAATTGGATTAGTGTGTGGTCAAGATAGAAGAAAAGATGAATTAATCAAAGTAGCTAGGATGACCATCAATATAAAGTTTCATAAATATAATATAAAATAAAGGCCAAACACAGACATATCCTTTAAAGTTGGCCAATTATTTTACTGTTTTCTCAACTTTTATAAGATTTTCTCGACTCTTTTAAGTTGGGCTTTTTATATTTATCAGCCGCCTATCTTTAAAATATCTAGCTGTAATAAAGGCTGTAAAGTACAAGCTCGTTGACTTCATTCAAAGACAAGAATTTTTTACATGTCATCATGTAAATAAATAAATATAAAAATAAATTTTTTAAACCCCTAATTGCGCCTACACTAAAAGAACTCTTATTAGTGATAATAACTCTTTTTTCCCTCTCAGTCGAAATCACTACCAATCGACCCTAATTTCCTTCTCTGATTATATTCAAAATTAGGACTGTAATCGAAATTATAAGTTATAGAACTCTTAAACACCATTAAGAGTGAAGTTGAAATTTTAGAAGTCGTGATTTAAAATCGGTTGAGTAGTTGGCCTTCTTAAACAGAGATAAAATTTCAACTTTTGCATAAATGAGTGAGTGGGTATTTAAGTGTATTGACAAGTTGGTTATGAACTGTAATCCCTAATTTAGTGAAGATAATGGAATCTTATATTTTTTTGGTTATTAATAATAATGGAATCTTTTATAAGAACGAGCTGTTTATTTGATTTGTAGAAAATGTTTTGTCAATTTGTACAAGTGTAAAAGCTATTAAATGTAGTTTTACTTACGCTCTTAAATGTAGTTTTACTGCAATTTTATTTGCGTCTTAAATGCAGTTTTATTGTGATGAAGTTTTAGTGTTAATCTAATATAAAATGCAGTTTATTTGCAATCTTAAATGCAGCCGAATTGTTGTATAAAATGCAGTACCACTTATACATAAAAGTTATTGATATGTGCAGCGTGGGAGAGCTGAGAATAACAGAGTTATATCAATGGGGCCTGCAAAAGTTAAGAGCTCTGTAGTAGTTACTAGAGACCTTAGATTCACCAAATGGAAAGGAAAAGAGGTTGTTGCACAGGCGGACTTTGTAAATGCAACATCACAAAAAATGGCGAAGACAAGAAACACTGCTATTCAACTTAAAAAAAAGTCAGAAACCAGCACTTCCTACTTATGATTGTCAATTTTCTACAATTTGATTTAAATATTTGATTATGGAGTAGAGGATATAATATGACAATGAATCTGTCAAATATGACTTGCTATGACAAAGTTACCAATTGCTATTAACCAACACTTGAATCATCCTTGCCATATTGCAATGATCTTTATGTTCGTTAATAACATTCTCATTAATTAACATTGCTGATCCTCGAGGAGCACCTGAACATTCTAATATATTGAATAAATAGGTAGACTATGAGAGAATCGTCAGTGCCCTCTCATGTTACTTATAGTTCATCAATAGGCTGGCAAATGATGTCGCCGTTTAAACAGTAAAAGAAGATTCACCCATAATGAATCTGCCAAATATGGACATTGTTTAACAATATTAAGTGGTTCCAAGTACATACTAAAACAATTTCAAATTACATAAAAATACACCCATTTTTTATTCCCAAACTGAAACTAAGAACATATTTTACAACTAACTTTGTTCAACAATTAGTAAGATAATAGAGTAAACCAATTACAAATTACAGCAATTTACCCTTACAAGACATCCAAGAACAAAAAACAAAAACATCCTCTTCTTCCCACTTCTCCTATCTCGTCTCCTTCACTAATCTTCTTCAATTTCGCAAATTAAACTCACCCTGTACTTACTACACCCAAAGAATCTTCTACCAGGATTACCATAGCTTTAGGAATTGAAAGCTTTCGCAATTTCAATAACAAGTGGGTATTCAGTTTCTGCCATGCTTCGTTCTATAGGGATTTTCAACTACAATGGGACAAGTGTATAAATTGAAAAACTGACTAATTAATGAAGAGATTAAAAGATAGTTGAAGAAGATGGACTATTATTAAACCTAAGGAAGCTGCTAATTGAAGAACAAATGAAATAAAGGGAGGATTTGATAAATGGGCGAGAGATTTGAGATTTAAAAAAGGGAATTTTTTCCCTTATATGTTTCGGTTGCTGATTTCTTAAATTAAAATAGTTGTTGTACAAATGATTCACGCGCTCAAATTTGACACTCAACTCACGCTCTTTCCCACATCAGATTTGGGTGGCTGAGAGATGCAAAATGATCAACTTAGGGGGTGAGAGAACCTTGTGAGAGTTAAGGGGGGCAGTTGAACAATTGGGCTAACTTTAAGGGGGTATCTATGTATTTGGCCTAAAATAAATTTAAAAAATCAATTGAGTGTAGCTCAATTGGTACACCACTCAATGTAGTGGTGGGAGGTCATATTAACCGAGCTCGGACCAGACTTAAGAGGAAAATGAGTTACCAAGTCCGGCCCATGAGGGCGGGCTCAGGCCCGGTGGGTAATCCAGCCTGCAAACAGGTCTACAGTAGTATAGACTCATATTTAATAATTCCCGAACAGGGCCAATTTGAATTCTTTTTCTCTCAAGCTTCAAGAAAAACTTATTTCACAAATTTTCTCTAGACCGGCTATTAGCAGGAGTAGGGTGAGCGACTGCTCAGGACTCCAAGTTTTGAGGGACCTCGAAAATTTTGTGTTTATATGAATATATAAGTATATAAATTATGTATATTATAAATAAGCAGGAGATGATAACCATCAAATTGTGGTGGAGCAGTGGCACGAGCGCATGTATTCTTCCACTCATTGGGGTCGCATTTTTTTATGATTCTTCCTCTTCTTTTTTACATATTATTATTATTATTATTATTATTATTATTATTATTATTATTATTATTATTATTACTTATACAATATTTTGTATGTCTTTTTTTTCTATCTTTTTATGTATTATATATTATTTAATAATATCCATTCAATACATTTTATATTTATTGTTTTACACTTTTATTTGTTTATATAAAAATTAGATGATATAGTATTTTTTATTTTTATTATTCTAAATTTTCAAATAGATGTTATTAAATTTCTTCTAATGGATATGATACGTTTTAAAAAAGGATTAGGATTCTTTAAAGTTGAAAAATAATTTTATAATAAAGTTGAGTAATATCCAATCATTCATCACATTTTGAATGGCTAAGACTGATTACACAGTCTTCAACAAAATTATTCTCTCACTTCTTTTATCTCTATCTCTTTCTAACTTTACTCTAAAGTTACTTTAGAGAATACTTTCCCTTTAAAAATCATTAAAAATATATAATAATTTCGTAGAAAATTATTTATGTATTTCAAAAAAATTATTTGAAATACATATTATCTCTTATTCAAAATAACTAATAAGGCCCCATTTTTCATGTATTTTTTTCTATACTTTTACATATTATCTATTATTTAATGATTGATAAGTGAAAATATGTAGTGGAAATACATGTTAATAATGTGCTTAAGTAGTGTGAAAAAAATCAGCTTTTACCCTTGATTTGAGACAGTCTCAGAATTTTAGCAGAAATTCAGGAGGTCTTTCCCAGCAGGAAGGACAAGCTGAAAAGTGGAGGAAAATGTGGAGCAAAATAAGGGAAAGGACATAGTTGGATTTGTGCCATAACATAGGGGACGAGGTTGATGTGACAGGCTGCTGGAAGGAAAGAGTAAAATCTTGACTTGGCCACTAGCTTTCGTTGGAAGATTTACATTATTGGTGCAAGTTGACAAGTGAGATTAGTTTAGTAATTTATTTTGTGGATTATATTTCTTATATGATTTCAACATATACTTTTTGTATTATTTTATATTATTTTATCTCTTTATCTTTTAGGCTAGATATACGCATCTTCATTGTATGGTACTCCCCCTTTGAGGACGCCACTTTCTCTCTCTTTATTCATCCATTTTCTTCTTCTTTTAGGCTTCATTTGGATGTCATTCATGTTCTTTCTTCCTGTAATTTTCTTTTATTAGTGAAGTCTGTTGGATTTTTAAGAGTTTGGTTCAATAGATTGAAAATGGGGATTGATATGTTTGCTGAAAAATTCAGCTATTAGTTTGAAGAAAATTGTTGGGGAATAAAACTTCTTCATCTTTTATTAATATCAAACCACATATTTATACACAAGTTAAAAATATGAAATCCCACCAGATAAGGATGATTAACAATTTAAACTAAATTTAATCTACTTATTCAAATTAAAACTAATCTAACTTATTTAAAAAAGATAATAATAATTCAAAATAAATTTCAAACATATTAAAAAAACGAAATCTCATCTTGATGCATATCTCAACTTCAACACTCCCCCTTGGCATCAAGATGGAGATTTATAAAAAAACCTCCATTAGAAAAGCTCTTCTTCAATTTGAGCATTGACTTCATGAACTTCACCAATATCATGACCTTTCTTTTTAAATTTACAGACTTTTGTAACATGACCAGATTCTTTACAATTTCCACAAATAGCATCCGATCTCCACCAACAATATTTTTCTGAATGTGTAAACTTCTTACAATGCTTGCACTGTTGATTTTTATCTTTTCGTGCAAAAAATGCACCCTCGATTGTTTGACTTTTTTCTCTCAAAGATTGTCTTTGCTCCTGTGCCTCCAATGCACCCATTAGTTCTGTAAGTGTAATCACAGAGAGATCTTTCGATTCTTCAAGAGATGATATTTTTGATTCAAATCTTTTTGGAAGTGTCACAAGAACTTTTTCAATGATTCTTGAATCAGGAAAATCTTCACCAAGCGATATGATCTTGTTGACTACTAAAGAAATTCTATCATAATAATTAGTGATAGTTTCATTTTCCTGCCTTCATAAAGATTCAAAATTTCTTTTCAAGTTCAGAATTTGAACTTGTTTGAGTCTCTCATTTCCTTGGTACTCCAATTTGAGTTTATCCCAAGCATTTTTGGCATTTTGACAAGACATAATTTTTTGGAAAAATTGTTTCTTCAACACAATTTTGAATAATGGGTTTTGCTTTGAACATCTTTGATTTTTCTTCAGAGTGAGCTTTAATTTGAGCAAGAGTAGGATTCGCAGGAAGATATGCTACTTCCCTATCTTGAACAATATATTCCTAAAGATCATATGCTTCAAGTATGATTGCATTCTCACAGACCAGCTGTGATAATTTTCACCATTGAAGATTTTTGGAGTATTCAAAGAAAGATTAAGACTGGCAATTTGGAAAAATGGTTGAAAAAAAATACTAAAATTTGATAGTTTTGTTTGGTTTAATAATAAGACCCTTAAGATCAACTATGACTCAGATACCATTGTTGGGTATTTAACAGTTTGGTTCAATAGATTGAAAATGGGAATTGATATATTTGCTAAAAAATTCAGCTATGAGTTTGAAGAAAATTGTTGGAGAATAAAACTTCTTCATCTTTTATTAATATCAAATCACATATTTATACACAAGTTAAAAATATGAAATCCCACCACATAAGGATGATTAACAATTTAAACTAAATCTATTCTACTTATTCAAATTAAAACTAATCTAACTTATTTAAAAAAGATAATGATAATTCAAAATAAATTTCAAACATATTAAAAAAACAAATCTCATCCTGATGCATATCTCGACTATAACAAACTTTATGTTTATCTTCATGTTTTTGTGCAAGTAATCTGTTTGTAAGTTGAGCCTGTCTCGAACAGACTGTTTGAGACCATCTCCAACTCTAAGTATGTATTATTTGCTTGTTATATTTTGTTGATTGTGTGCTTTGATGCTTAATCTAAGTGAGTTTAGGGCCTGAACTCATATAAAATCATGTCAATAAGACCTAGCGGAGATTTGGTATGGTGGAACTACAATCACACACATACACAAAGCATGAGACCGAGAGGAGATTGTGTATGCTAGGGGTTTTAGACTTTGTTTAAATGCTCAACTAATCTTAATGCAATGTTGTTAGCTTAAGGAGACCGAGAGAAGATTTAACTTAAATAACATTAGAAACCAGGTGAGGCCAAGAGGTAAGCTCGGGGAAATTAGGTTGAGATACCTTGGATCTATTTTTAGAGACAGGCTGTGTGCATATTTGTTTAAAGGAAAAATTTAGACTATCTGCGGGTAGGTAAAGCATGTGTTTGTTTTTAATTGTTATTTTGTTACTTTACATTTCTGCGTTTTTCTTTTATCACCACCACAAATTGAAAATTAAAGAAAACCTTCTGAGCTAATCTATTAGGGAAATCTCAGACTATTTAAGACTGCTCCCTATGGATACGACCTTGTGCTCACCACACTACACCGACCCTAGTGCACTTGCTAGGTAGTACCTTTAGGTAGCAACAAGCTTTTGGCGCCATTGCCGGGGAGCAACATTAAAAAGTTTGATGCATTTAACTATAGATTAGTGCTTTTAACCTTGTGTGTTCATAAGATTTTTCAGCAACAGGTTTCTAGGGAAGTCTTCCCCACCTAATGATCTTATTGGATATGATCCACAAGATGATGAGGTTAATCCTTGACCTCAAAGGTTGAGACTTTGGAAGAACTTGCAACCCAACATAGAGGGACACCTTTCCCTCCTTGTGAAACATGATGAAGGGGCATGTTAGTCCCTATGCGTACACTCACTGATTCAGAGGGGGGATGAATGACTCACTCAAGAACTTATAAAACTTTTTTGTGATAGTTATGGCTCCGCTGAGTGAGGTCAGCTGGCTGAGTGAAATGGCTGGAAAATGCAATTAAGTAAAGAATACAGAGATTTTATACTGGTTCGGCAACCTGTGCTTACATCTAGTCCCGAGAGAGTGTCTCGGCTTTAATCCACTAATCTCAACTCTTTCATCCTAGGCAGAGAAGCCTTATATAAATTCCCCAATTACAGTAAGTACCATCCAAACTGCAATCGCTCACCCGCTGACTAGAATACCCTCTTCCATCAGCAACTCACAATGAGTCTAAACTAGAGCTGGATTTAACTTATAATAACATTGATCCAGTTATAAATGATCTGATATTACAATTGATTGATCTATTCTACTCTCTCTTATTCTAAGCAGATTCTCGCCGAGTTGTGCTTTTCTTGCTAGAATTCCTTTAAAGCTTATAAGTTGACAAAGTATTTGCTTCTAGGAAATTCATGTGTAATCACCAAGATCTAACGCTTACCTTCTTGCTCCTTTTATAGTTGGATTGAGAAAGTAGCCGTTGAACTTGTCTTGACATCTTCTAAAATTGACAGCTCAGTAATTCACCCGTTGCTTCTTCAAATCAATTTGTTAAGAGATAGAATTATACCGTTGTGAAATACATGTCAATCTGTTAGATTGAAATTCGAACTCTAATTTGAATCCTTTGTCGTTTAATGCCAGTCTTTCGTTAGAGAGAACTCGCGCTAACTTGCCATATGTCTTCATCCCATTCCCTCTGGTTTTCTGACATGTTGCAGAGTGTGCGATACAAGGTTAGTAGATCTGCAGAATTACCCGAAGTGGCAATTGACTTGTTGTAGCTTTGCATTGGAAGACTTTGTCATTTTCTTCATAATTTTGTTTCTTGTGAAGACATTAATATTTTTTATCTTTATCTCATTAATGTTCCTAAAAAAAGCAACACTAAAAGCAAAGATATCTTTTTACCTTAAATGGTAAGGTCAGCAGCGTTGACAGACTTAAAGTAACTCAGCTGAAACGATAAAATGAAATGCACACAGCTGAAATAAAATCTAAATATCAAGTGCTGAGTGAAAATTACTAAGTCAGCAACTAAGTAGATACTCAGCCCAGAAACCACTCAGAGTTAAACTAAATAGCTAGGTCATCGGAGACTCAAAATTCTACCCTTAAATTTTACTAGCTCCCTTAAAACCATAGACTATTTATTTTAACATCATTATTGATTTAATTATCTCAAACTAACCTTAATTGTTATGATGAAAACTTAAGCACTACTAAGTCATCCACTGAGTCAGTCCAAACTCATGCTTGGTTTAACAATCTCCCCCATTTTGATCAATGGCAATTAACTTGAGCGAGAATTAAATCAATGAGATATCTAGATCAGAGTTACCTTATACTCATGCTTGATATGTCTTTTGTTCAACATCTTCAATCTGCTCAGAGTGAATGCTAACTCCCCCATAATTCTTGAATCTTCTGAGTTCAGCATCCCACAATACTTCTCATATATTTCTACAAATGATCAGAGCATATATATATATATATAGCAGAAGATATATGAAGTTAAGAAGATCTTAACTTATAACTGAAATTGTAATCTTTCATTAAATAATAACTTAAGTACAAATAACAATGAGTTAGTCTATACTAAGTTCTACAGTTCAACACTAACGATTATAGAAATTCTATTCTAATCTTTTAGCATAGCCGGGGCTCCCAAATTAGCTTTTCTCTCCTCATAGGCTTGCTGATCCCATCTGGATTTCTTTTCTTTAGGCAGCGCTATCTCCTTACCTTTCCTCATTCTTATCTCAGTATATTCTCTCTGAATGCACTCCAGATCCTTAGATAGGTTGTAAGAAAATTCAACAATCCTCTATTCTCTCTCCTTTTCCTCCTTTTCATGCTTATCGCAATCCTTCTCCCCCATTGCCATTGCATCCAAAATGGCTTGAGTTTGATGATCAAACAAGCTCAGAGATTCTTCAAAGGATTCGAGCTGACCATAGACATTTGATGAAAAATTCTGTACGAGCAACTCATAGATTTCCTGAGATATGGCTTCTTGTTCTCTGAGAAAGGCGAGTAATCCTACCAAAGCATGGGATTGAGACAGATTGACATGATATTGAGCATTTAAACCTTCTTTGGATATCTGGGAGAGATATGCTATTGCTTTAGCTTGATTGTTCTCTCTGAGTATTCGCTCTAGCATTGGAGTGCTCCTGATATGGGTAGTAACTTCATTGTGAATCTTATCCAGGCTTCTTCATCATTGATGACATGAGCTTGAACTTGCTTGATTTGGTCTTTGATATGACCAAGTTTGTGATGAAGATTAGGCTCTAGTTTAGCATCTGTCATAACAATATCACTGCTTAGAGCATATGAAATATTAAGCCTCTTTAAGGTATTTAGCACAGCTCCCTCTGAGTCCTTAACTCCTTGTAGCATCTCCTCCTTCACTTTCCTTAACTTAGTGTGTAACCCATGATGTTTGGTTACCACTATGATCAGAGCATTCAGTCCATCTACAACTGCATTCAAGCAAGTTATGTTCTCATCATTTTCTTTGCTCATTATACTATACCCGTCAAGTACCTTTAGCCTAGACTCAAGTAGGGGATTGAATTTATCTATCATTGAGTTACGAAAATCTCTCTCATCATTAAGTACTTTGCAGTTACTCTCATAGATCTTAGCCATCTGCTTCTTGAGTTCTGCAACTTCCATCTTCAAACTAGCTGCCTGCCTACCTCTAATAGATAACAAAGGCAAAGTATAGGATACAATTGCCTTTACCAAAGAAAATTGGGTAGGTACTGATTTGAAATGGGCCTTCATCTCCTCAACAGCCTCCATAAAACCTTGTACTGGCTCCGCAACCTTTGCAATCTTCATCAGAACCTCCTCAGACATCAATGATTTTGCTATCTTAGCATCAATCTCAGCATCAGTCCTCTTAACTCTCCCCATCCTCCTTATGTCTCCCAGTAGTTTAGCATTTGGATTGAATTAGGGTTATGGTTGAGGTTGTTGGAGTGGTTGTTATTGTTGTTGTTCAGGAATCTCCTCAATGATTGGAGGTCCTCTAACTGGTGGAGGTCCTTCCAAATATAAAATTTCTCGTATTGGAGATCCTAAGGGTGATAAATATGGGATGATGGCTGTTTGGTCAAAGGTTTGGTCATTTGGTTCAGAGGCTTGGTTTGAATTTAATGTGGATGGTGTTTAGCTTTCTGGTAGGGGTAAGGCAGAGATTGGTGTAGGTGAGAGAGGTGTTTGGGTGGATGTGTTTGGAAGGTAAAGAATTCTTCAAGTTTCTTCTCCTCCTTCTCCTCTACAACACCTTCAATAATGGACTCGCTGACCTGAGTTAGAGAATTCTCAGTCAACTAAGCTCCATGCCCAACTATCAATTCCTCTTCCTCCTTGTCCTCCAAATCTCCTTCATCCTCATCTATCACAATCTTCATTCTTTTTAACAAACCCTTCTTCCTCTCCTTCCTAGCCTTCTTGACTTTCTCAGCAGTCAGAGTGGCCTGCTGGTCAGAGTTTAGCACATCAAACTCCTTAGCTTCCATTTCTACCATATCATCTTCCTCCTCCTGCTCTTCTTAATTATCTATTCTATCCAGAGCTCCTATAATCTCATCAATAACTTCTAGCACTTCTCTCTCAGCCAAGCTAGCTACAGCTTTTTGCAAGATTTGTTCAGTGTTAGCATTAGCTTTAGTTGCTACTGTTGCTTCCTCAGCCTTTCTCCTTATAGTGGCTTTTATCTCCTCCCGCTTCTTCTTAATTCTCTCTTCCTCAGTAACCCTTATTCTCTCAGCTTCTTTTACATCTTGGACAACTCCTGCCCTGCTCTTTACTATTAACTTTTTCTTAGGCTGACCTACTTGGGGAATAGGAACTGATGTAGCATCCTTTCGCTTTATAGTCACTTCATCCAGTTGAGTAGCATCTACCTTCCTCTTTCTCTCCCTTTTTAAAGGCAACTCCTCTCTCAATTCTTCTTCAGCTCTCTTCTCTTCCTCAATCTCCTAAGGATTCAGCTCTCTCTTCTTATCTTCTTTAACTTCCTTAGAGCATCTTGTCTTCTTTGGGATAAAAGCTGAAACTGAGCTAGCTGAGCTCCCTTGCTTTTCTTCCTTGGAGTCTTTCCTAACCTCATTATTACTCCCTTTCTTTCCTTCTTCTCCTTTTTCAGCTCTGAACTTGGTGATCCTCTCAAGCTCTTTAGCAATAAAAGCATATAAGGTCAGATCTTCCTCATGAGGCTAAATAGGCTTCATCTCCATTATAGCCTTGGGGTCCTTTACTCTGACTTCACCTGGTTTCAGCTTGATGTACTTGGTGTTAGACGACCTCTTATTAGCTCTAAGTCCATGAAAATGAGCATTGCTCAAGATTCTGGACTCAATGACTTTCATCTAAATGTTGCTCTTAGCAGTCCATCCTTCTATATCAATCTCATAAGCTCTACATATCTCCATTGCCAAGTGCCCATACACTAGATTCTTATTTACCTTCAAGAATCTGTGCAAGATAGCCATAGGCCAATTAATGCTCATCCCATGAGTCAGAGCATACATAAAAACTCGATCAAACTTAGAGCAACTTCCTGTTGAGCCAGTCTTGGGCAGAAGTACCTTTGTCACAAGCTCATGAGCTTGTTTTCCCTCCTTAGTAAACATAGAAGTGATAAGTTTACTTGCCTTGTAGTCATGAGAAACCTCATAATCTATATGGATATCAATGTGGTCCTCATCATTGATAACTCGGAGCTTTAGCCCTCTTTCCTTCATTCTAAGAAGTCCATTAATTAGCTTGGGAGTGACATAAACTTTCCTCTTCATTATAGTGGCAACGAAAAGATCCTTCTGACCTTCCACCATGTGAATTCCATTGTAGAATCTATCTACAATCTCCTCATAGCATCCATTGGGGAGTTCAAAGAATCCTCTCAAGTGGTGCTGACGCGCCTACTTCCCAAACCTCTCGTCACTGCAGAAACTCAGCATGTCTACAGTGGTTGGCTTTTCTACTTCTATTTTCTCCATAAAACACCATTTTATCGAAATATACTTGGTTCCGATGGGAATTCTGAGTTCTTCAATCTTTTCCATACTAATTACCAACTGAGCCATATGATCTCTAGTAGTAACCCAGTGAGTTTCCTTCTTATTTCTTACAAAAAGATCAGAATTCCTTCCCGACGTGCTCATCATAATGACTTTACTTTAAGAAAAATAGAGATTTTTAGGGATTTAGGAAGAAAATTGCAAAGAAAGGAATTTTGTAAAGTAACCTTTCCTCTTTCTGAATTTCTCCTTGAATAGCCAAAAACTCTTCGTATAAACCTGCAAAGCTACGTGTACGACTCATAATCCATGGTCTAAAGATTCAACGGTTAGATTGCATAACGTATACCGTAGGATTAATGAAGGAGAAAAACTCGGGATAACTACTCTGAATATGGATCGTTTTATAACTTGCTACCATTTCTATCAAGTTTAAATTTAAAAGATAACCGGTGACAATTAATGACGTGTCCAAAATTCAAGCGGCAAAAGAAATACTTAACCTAATTCACTAAAGTTTAAAGTGTACCCAAATTTTGTCAGCTCCAGAATAGGTCAGAGTGAGATGTATTTCTTCAAATTGGATTAGACATTCCGATCAACTATTTGAGTGTGTTGAATTGATCCTTTCCAATAGGCTTTATGAATATGTCTGGTCACTGTTCTTTAATTGGAATGTATGTCAGCTTGACTTCTCCTTTTAGCACATGATCCCTGATGAAGTGATGTATAATATTGACATACTTCATCCTGCCATGTTGAACTGGATTCTTGGATAGGTCAATTGCACTCTTGTTGTCACACATGACTTTAAGATAATTTGACTTTATACCATAATCCTCAAGTTGCTGCTTGATCCATAGCAGTTGTGCTACACAACTAATTACAGCCATGTACTCAGCCTCAGCTGTACTCAGAGCCACAGAAGTATGCTTCTTGCTATACCATATATCTAGACAATCACCAAGGAAATGACATCCTCTTGTGGTGCTTTTCCTTTCAAGTTTGTCTCTTTTATAGTTAGCATCAGTGTATCCTCTTAGAGTGAAGTTTGCATTACTTGGATACCACAAACCTGTATTAATAGAGCCTAGCAAATACCTAAGAATTCTCTTAACATCAGCTAAGTGAGATTCTCTGGGGTCGGCTTGAGATCTTACACAATAATATACAACTACTAGTAGTTAAGTAAAGTAGAGAACCAATAATACCTCTATAGAGCTTACTCTCTACAGGTTTACCTTCCTCATCTTTACTCAGAATAGTATCAGTGGCCATGGGCGATAACATTGGCTTGGCCTTATCCATGTCAAAATTCTTGAGTACTACCTTGGCATACTTAGCTTGGCTGATGAAGATTCCATCATCACCTTGCTTAAATTACAAACCAAGAAAGAAATTAAGCTTTCCCATCATTGAATTTCAAATTCTTTCTTCATCTGCTGACTAAATTCTTTGCATAGCCTTTGATCAATTGCTCCAAAAATGATGTCATCCACATAGATTTGGACTAGCAACACATCTTGATTTCTTCTTGATAAACAGAGTTGTATCTGCTTTCCCTCTGACATAACCTTTGTTGATAAAAAAGTTAGTCTCTCTTACCAAGCTCTTAGAGCCTGTTTCAGTCCATATAGAGTTTTCTTCAGCTTGAAGACATGATCTGGATATTTGGGGTCTTCAAAGCTACATAGACTTCTTCTTGAATATAACCATTAAGAAAAGCATTCTTAACATCCATTGGATATAACTTAAAATTCATATGGGATGCAAAAGCACAAAGAATTCTTCTAGCTTCAAATCTTGCTACCGGTGTAAATGTTTCTCCATAGTCAATGCCTTCTTGTTCATTATAGCCTTGAGCAACTAGTCTGGCTTTATTTTTGACAACATTAGTAGCTTCAACTAGCTTGTTCTTGAAAACCAATTTGGTGCCTATAATTGACTTTCCTTTGGGTTTCTCCACCAAATCCCAAACTTCATTTCTTCTGAATTGGTCTAGCTCTTCTTGCATTGCAATCATCTAGTTATCATCAAACTCAGCATCTTCAAACTTCTTTGGTTCAATCAATGATACAAATGCTGAATGGCTCAACATTCTATTTAGCTGACCTCTAGTCAGTATTGGATTTCGCACACTATCAAGAATCTTATCAACTGGGTGATCTCTCCTTGCTCTGAATTCTTTTGTTAGATCAGGATCGGCTCGCTAAGCTACTATCATTGGTTGATCATCCACATCATCACCATAGTTAATTTATTGGTCCAAGTCAACTTCATTTTCTTCTTTCTCTTATACTGGATCAGGAATAATAATGGGCTGACTGACTGATCTGCTGACTTGTTCCTTTTCTCTTTCGTCATCACTAGCTTGTCTACCTGCATTGTTAGTTTTATTGAAATGTACATGCATGGACTCCTATTGATGCCAGTTCTCTTGACATACACTCTGTATGCCCTACTCTGTGTTGAGTAACCTAGAAAGACTCCTTCATCAGCCTTGGTGTCAAATTTAGCCAGCTGGTCTTTAGTTTTTAATATGAAGCATCTACAACCAAAGGACTTGAGATGACCAACCTTGGGCTTGCGTCCCTTCCAAAGTTCATAAGGAGTTTTATTCAAAACTGGGCGAATTAAAACCTTGTTTAGAATGTAATAAGCTGTGTTAACAGCTTCTCCCTAGAAATACTTTAGTAGATTGTTATCACTCAGTATAGAATGACCCATCTTTGCAATAGTGTGATTCTTTCTCTCAACAACCCCATTCTGCTGAGGTGTATGAGGGGCAGAAAAATTGTGGTCAGTACCATGCTTGGAATAGAATTCCTTAAACTGCCTATTTTCGAATTCCCTTCCATGGTCACCGTGGATTTTATTAATTTTAAGGTCTTTTTCATTCCGGGTAGCCAACCTAGAGAATGATTCAAATGTCTCATCTTTGCTAGCTAGCAAGATAATCTAAGTGAACTTGGTCAGATCATCTACAACCATAAGGGTGTATTTCATTCAACCTAGACTTATTCGCGCAACAGGCCTAAACAAATCCATGTGTAGAAGATCAAGGGGATGAGAAGAAGATATATTAGCTATAGATTTAAAGGTCTCCCTAAATTTTTTCCCAAGTTGGCATGCTGAGCAGAGTCTATCTTTATCAAAGGCTAGATTGGGTAAACCCTCAACAAGTTCATTTCTGGCAAATTTAGACATATTGGTCATATTGATATGTCCTAACCTTCTATGCCATAGCCATGAGTTTTCCTCCTTAGAAACTAAGCATATATCATTGGAGCCGAGGGATAAATCAAACATATAAACATTATTAATTCTAGGAGCATAAAGAATAGTTTGGTCAGAGTTACCATCAATGACTGAGCAGCCCGCTGAGTCAAATATCACTTTCCTACCTTTGTCACATAGCTGAGCAACACTTAGCAATTTGAACTTTAGGCCTTTCACCAAAGACACATTATCAATTGAAGGCTTCACTCCTACAGTGCCATTGCCAACAATCTTTCCTTTCTCGTTGTCTCCAAAACTGATACTTCCATTTCTTCTTAGCTCCAATATGATGAATTGCTTTTCATCACCTGTCATATGCCTAGAGCATCCATTATCCAAATACCACATACTGCTCTCATCAGTGGATCTCAGCCTCACCTGCAAAATAGTTAAGTTTTCTTAGGTGCCCATGACTTTTTCTAGCTGGGTCCTCCCTTGTTAGTGGTGGTCATCCTTGACTAGTCATACTCATCATAGTAACCGTTTTTGTGCTTACATATGACTGTAGCATGTCCTGACTTACCATAAAAACTACAAGCGGCCTTAGGATTAGACCTACTCACTTTACTCTTTTGAGAAACCTTCCCAGAGTGGTGAGTGAGGTTACTCTGAGTATTCTTCCTAGGTTGAGAAGGGACCCGCACCTTTTTCAAAGCTATTAATTCAGCAGCTAGTTCATCTAGTCTCTTAGTGAGTTTGTTGTTATATCTATTTTGGTACTCAGCTTTTTCCATCAGTTATAGGAAATCAAGTGATGTAGAAGAATTAACATCTTCTATATCATCACACCTCCTCTGAAGTACTTTGATGTATTTGGTTGAGTTTTTAGTCACATTAATCACATCACTAAGTATTGCGGCAAGCTCATCAGAAGACAAAGGGGGTTCATAATTTACCTTAGAGTTATTTCCTCTATCTTTGCTTTAGTGAGCTGATTGTCTGGCAGCGAAAGTAGTTGGTTGGTCAGCTGACTCTGAGTGAACTTGATCATCCCTAGCTATGAGACACACATTAGCAGAATCATGTGCCTCTTCATCTGAGGATGATGACTCTTGTTTAGAGTTACTCCAGGTAGTAGCAAGGTCTTTCTTACTCTTCTTCTTCTTGAGCTTGTCCTTCTTAGCTTTAGGACAGCTCGACTGAATATGCCCCTTCTCACTACATTCAAAGTATTTAATGTCTTTGTTATTCTCTTTGTTGAATTCCTTTTATGGTTTATCAACTGCTCCCTTCTTATACTTGCCTGTCTTTCTGAACTTTTGAAAGTTCTTATCTTTACCCAAATATCTCTTAAAATTCTTGGTCATTAGATCTATCTCTTCTTTTCTGTCCTCTGGATATCCTTCCTCAGAGGAATCTTCTTCTTCTCCATCATCATCAGCTTTTAGAACAACAGCTCTACTTGAGCTCTCTTTCTCTTTGGACATGTGCTTCTTGGACTCATCTTCTTTTTCAAGGACATCTCATGAGTTAGCAGAGTTCCAATTAGCTCATCAAACTTATAGGTCTTCAAATCATGAGCCTCTTCAATAACACTCTTCTTGGCTTCCCATTCTTAAGTCAAGCTTCTAAGAATCTTCTTGATAGTCTCCTATTCTGTGAAGGTCTTGCCAAGTCTTTTTCAGCTCATTGACTATATTCATGAACCTGGTGTTCATGTTAGAAATATCCCCCTTAGGCTTCATGTAAAACCATTCATAATCCCTCATAAGGATATTGATCTTGGACTCTTTTACCTTGTCAGTACCTTCATACATTACTTCTAAATTCTTCCAAACCTCTTTGGCTGTCTCACATCCTGAAACGCAATTAAACTCAGTAGCATTGCATTCTCCTTAAGTCTGGCCAAATCATTATTATCCCATTTAGTAGAGTACTTATCAATAGTAACTCCATTCTTCACATGAGGTGGAATATGTGGCCCTTCTACAATGACCATCCAAGCATGCATACTCTGGGACTGAATGAAATTAGTCATTCTATTCTTCTAGTAAGTATAATGCTCTCCATTGAACATTGGAGGCCTGGTAACTGACATGCCTTTAGACAGAATATAAGTTTGAGCCCTTCCACTGGATTCTCCTTTATACACCATAGTCTTTGTCTCAAAAATTGTGAAATTTGTAAAATGTGAACTGCTCTGATACCACTTATTGGTCCCTATACGTACACTTATTGAGTTAGAGGGGGGTGAATGACTCACTCAAGAACTTATAAAACTTTTTCATGATAGTTATGGCTCTATTGAGTGAGGTCAGCTGGCTAAGTGAAATGGCTGGAAAATGCGATTAAGTAAAGAACACAGAGATTTTATACTAGTTCGGCAATCTGTGCTTACATCCAGTCCCGAGAGAGTGTCTCGACTTTAATCCATTAATCTCAACTCCTTTACCCTAGACGGAGAAGCCTTTCACAAATTCGCTAATTACAGTAAGTACCCTCTAAACTACAATCACTCACCCGCTGACTAGAATACCCTCATCCATCAGCAACTCACTATGAGTCTAAACAAGAGTTGGATTCAACTTATAAAAATGTTGATCTAGTTACAAATGATCTAATATTACAATTGATTGATGTATTCTACTCTCTCTTATTATAAGCAGATTCTTACTGAGTTGTGCTTTTCTTGCTAGAATTCCTTTAAAGCTTGTAAGTTGACAAAGTATTTGATTCTAGGAAATTCAGGTGTAATCACCAAGTTCTAACGCTTGCCTTCTTGCTCCTTTTATAGTTGGATTGAGAAATTAGCCATTGAACTTGTCTTGGCATCTTCTAAAATTGATAGCTCAGTAATTCACCCATTGCTTCTTTAAATTGATCCGTTAAGAGATAGAATTGCACCATTGTGAAATACATTTCAACTCGTTAGATTGAAATTTGAGCTCCAATTTGAATCCTTTATCGTTTGATGCCAGTCTTTCTTTAGAGAGAACTCGCACTGACTTGCCACGTGTCTTCATCCCATTCCCTCTGGTTTTCTGACATGTTACAGAGTGCACGATACAAGGTTAGGAGATCTGTAGAATTACCCGAAATGGCAATTGACTTATTGTAGCTTTGCATTGGAAGAGTGTTTCATTTTCTTCATAATTTTGTATCTTGTCAAGGCATTAATTTTTTTTGTCTTTATCTTATTAATGTTCCTGAAAAAAGCAACACTAAAAGCAAAGATACCTTTTTACCTTAAATGGTAAGGTCAGCAGCGTTGACAGACTTAAAGTAACTCAATTGAAACGATAAAATGAAATGCACACAGCTGAAATAAAATCTAAATATCAAGTGCTGAGTGTATATTACTAAGTCAACAACTAAGTAGATACTCAGTTCAGAAACCACTCTAAGTTAAACTTAATAGCTAGGTCAGTGGAGACTCGAAATTCTACCCTTAAATTTTACTAGCTCCCTTAAAACCATAGACTATTTATTTTAACATCATTATTGATTTAATTATCTCAAACTGACCTTAATTGTTATGATCAAAATTTAAGCACTACTGAGTCATCCACTGAGTCAGTCCAAACTCGTGCTTGGTTTAATAGGGCAATCTCTCAAAAATCAAAGCCTCGATGATACATGATCCAGATTGCCTTCAAATACGAAGGTTTTCCTTAGAACTAAAGAGGAAATCTAACTGTACTCACTTCACGCACCAAGTGAAGTAATTTTAGGGGAAACCTGGAGGTTTTCCCATTTTTGTTGTATATATTTTTGTATATCCCACTTTCTAGGGAAGTCTTCCTCGACTCTCTTTGTCTCTTTCAATGGTGGACTGTAAACAGTCTGCTTCCTTTTATCTTATTAGTTCAGATAGTCTTTCCCTAAACCTGCCGAATTGCTAGTCTTTCCTTTCCCTGTATGTTTTTCATTCTACTACTTTAGGGATAAAGCATACTTTAAGTGTAGGGGAAGGATCAAGATTCTTTCTTGATGATTGTCATTGCTATTAATGCCTAGTTGATTACATATAATAAGATTTTCACTATAATGCATGATTTGTTGAAATTGAATATTTTTGCTTGAGAATACCCTTGTTGAAACTTGCAAGTCTAAAACAGTCTGCTTTGTGTACATTGTTAGATTTCCATGTTGAATAATAAACTTGTAAAGTATGTGTAAATTGGATATTGAACAATCTTTCCTTAAGATGCAGAATGAGATTTGAGATTTGAGATTTGTGAAAAACTAAGTTGAGTTTAATTTTATGGACCTTTTAGAATGTTTAAGTTTTTGAAATTTTATTTTTTACTTCAATTTGATAGCCTAGATCAGAATGCATGTCCTTTGTTTTGATAAGTAATTGAGCCTTTGCTTACTTGACAGATTGTTTGATTTATTTTCTGGCTTAGCGGTCAGCCTTTCTACTTTATAGCTAGAACTTGCCTAGGGAAACGTATGTAATACATGTTATTATGTGCTAGTACTTGTCGAGACCACAATTGGGTGCTTATGTTAAATGATTAAGGCATTATGTTTTCCCCTCTTAGCCAAAAAGCCTACCTCTAAAAAGTTTTCCCTTAGATTACCCCCTTTGAGCCTATAGCCTTTTTCTTTCTTACATATGTTACAGCCCAAACAACCTCCACTTTGACTTTCCAAAAACACCCTGAGTTTTCCAGTAAGAGATTTTCATCATTCAAGGAACGCAACAACAATGTTATCAGCAGAAGACTTCCTCAAATCAGAAGAGCTTGAAAAAGGAAACTATCTCTAAACAAAAGACAATATCAAAGATAACACAACCTTAGATAGCCTCTTTATCTATATTTATTTATGTATTTTCTTTAAAATAAAAACAAAAAGAAAGAAAAAAAGAGAAAAGAAAAAGAAGTAAGAAATGAGAATGAAGTGTGTATTACATATGTATGAGTGAGGCATGAATAATGAATTTTAAGGTTGTCATGCTTAAAGGAAAAGCTTCTGTCCACAACAATATCAAGGTTTTTGTGCTTAGCAAAGACAGTCTGCTTCTGAATTAAGTTCTTCTTTATTTAAAGAAGTTGCAAGCTCATCAACATAAACTCTATTGGAAACTCTTTACACACAAGTTACCCTTCTTCCATACCCTTACCTACACCCACATTACAACCCTTCAAAGGCATTATGATGGTGTAGGCATTCAATAACTTAGTGGTGGAGATTAGACTGAAAGGCAACCATAAGGTCTAGAGTTTGTTTAGGTTTTGCTAAATGATGGAAACCTTAAATTTCACCCTAAACACCGAGAGTGTATGCATCCTTTGGTGAGGTATTCTGATATTGTTGCTATGCTATTGAAGTAAGACGTTTAATTTCTCTTTCTTTACATGCTATCTGTGAAACATGAGATTGATCTACTAAGGTTTTCCCTATTTTGAAATCAAATTTTGAACTTGGTTAAGACTGTTTGGCTTCCAAGTTGCATCAGACTTTTCATGTGTTATTTTTTAAGCTTGTCCTAATCTCTTTATCTAAAGTAAGTTGCTTGAGGACAATCAAATGTTCAAGTGTGGGGGTATTTGATAAGTGAAAATATGAAGTGGAAATACACGCTAATTATGGGCTTAAGTAGTGTTAAAAAAATCAATTTTTACCCTTGATTTGAGACAGTCTCAGAATTTCAACAGAAATTCAGGAAGCCTTTCCCAGCAGAAAGGACAAGCTGAAAAATGGAGCAAAATGTGGAGCAAAATAAGGGAAAGGACATAGCTAGATTTGTGCCATAATATAGGGGATGAGCCTGATGTGACAAGCTGCTGGAAGGAAAGAGTAAAATGTTGACTTTGCCACTAGCTTTCTTTGGAAGATTTACATTATTGGTGAAAGTTGGCAAGTGGGATTAGTTTAGTAATTTATTTTGTGGATTATATTTGTTGTATGATTTCAGCATATCTTTTTGTATTATTCTATAATTTTTTATCTCTTTATCTTTTGGGCTATATATACCCATCACCTTCTTCATTGTAAGGTGCTCCCCTAAAGGGGGATGCCACTTTCTCTCTCTTTATTCAGCCATTTTCTTCCTCTTTTAGGCTCCATTTGGATGCCATTCATGTTCTTTCTTCCTTTAATTTTCTTTTATTAGTGAAGTTTATGTTTTTCTTCATGTTTTTGTGCAAGTAATCTGTTTGTAAGCTGAGCCTGTCCCGAACAGACTGTTTAAGACCATCTCCAACTCTAAGTATGTATTATTGGCTTGGTATCTTTTGTTGATTGTGTTCTTTGATGCTTAATCTAAGTGAGTTTAGGGTCCGAACTCATATAAAATCATGTCAATGAGACCTAGCGGAGATTTAGTATGGTGGAACCACAATCACACACATACACGAAGCATGAGACCGAGAGGAGATTGCGTGTATGCTAGGGGTTTTAGACTTTGTTTAAATGCTCAACTAATCTTAATGCAATGTTGTTAGCTTAAGGAGACCGAGAGGAGATTTGAGTTAAATAACATTAGAAACCGAGTGAGGGCAAAAGGTAAGCTCGGGGAAATTAGGTTGAGATGCCTTGGATCTATGTTCTGAGACAAGCTGTGTGCATATTTGTTTGAAGGAAAACTTTAGACTGTATGCAGGTAGGGAAAGCCTGTGTCTGTTTTTAATTGTTATTTTCTTACTTTACATTTCTGCCTTTTTCTTTTATCACTACCACAACCTGAAAATTAAAGAAAACCCTCTGAGCCAATCTATTAGGGAAATCTCAGGATTGAGATTTAGATAAACATTCAATATATTTTATATTTACTGTTTTACATTTATATTTATTTACATAAAAATTAGAAGTTATAGTATCTAAATATTATTTTTCTTTCTTATTTACTAAATTTATTATTCTAATTTTCTAATAATGCTATTAAAGTTTAACTAATGGGTATAGAACTTAACAAACATTAAAAATATATAATAGTTTCATAGATAATTATTTATGTATTTAAAAAAGAACTTTTTAATATATATTCAAATGAAAAACATACATAATCATAAATGTTATGAAATTCAATTTTAAAGTAATGGGTCGGTTATTTTCTTCTCGCATTGTCCACATATCGTTTCAACTTAATTCTGCATAGAGCTATACTCAAGAGTATACAATATCAATTTAACCAGCATATAATTAAGTATGTGTCATCGGTTATTTAACTACATTAGTTAACGACAAATGTCTTATTCTAATTGTTGAGACTCTTCCTCTGACTAGGGGATGTCATGAATTTGATGACGCACGAGGGATGCAGTAAGATTTTCCTTTCAATTTAATGCAAATGCAATTGCACAAAAATATTCTAAAATTGTCAAACATAATTTCATTTTACATAGGTCCATATTTCATTTTTCGCCCGAAATACTAAAAATCTGACCCTACTCTTGACAACGACTTTTGAGATTGAAAAAACATTCTCAAACTATCACCAAATTTATTAGACATTTGTTCTCACGGGGAAATACAATCTCGGGATTATATTAAAGGTTCCACGCATTATTTTGTGCCATAACTGATAACCAAATAAAAAGGACATTTATGAGAGAGAGAAGTAATGTGGATTGAAATTGAAGGTTGTCTGCTAATCAACTTAATATTGCAGATGTCAAGTTGCATCCCTTTTGTAGGTTCAATCATAGCATATTACCAACATGGACAGGGTTGGGTCACTGAACATAGCCAGTTGGATCATTTGGAATCTTAGTACTGCTTATCTGATTGATTCATCTCTATCTCCTAGCTTCTTGATGAGGGCATTATTTTTTTTTTTTTTTTGATAGATGATCAGGACATTATACCCTCTTCCAATCAAACTTAATCTCACGTCTCACAACAAGACAATTTCTAGTAACTTAGATGTGATTATTAATTTTTTTTATTGCCTTTTCAATTATTATCCTTTCGATATTAATTTTTTTTAATAGACATTTTTATTAATTTTAATGACCGTGTGATTTGTACCCATAACTTCATATAATTTGGATTTTTTAAGAGGTTATGGTCACTAAAACTATTTTAAATACCCTTAATTTCTGGATTATCACCTCTCTTGGGGCAACTTGGAACATTTTAAGTAATTATAACGGTGAAACTCATTATCTAGTTACTACAAACACTTAGTGTTTTGCAGGGTAACTTACATATTTCAGCCACCTCAATTTGACAAGTTTAATCGATTGCCTCTCAAAATTTTCATTTGTTCATATTAGCATCTTGAACTTGATAAAAGTACACCAAATAGTCGTCTAATTGGTAACTTTCAAACTTTGATTTTTGTCTATGCAACCAAAAGCTGAGATTTGACATTCAAACATCACTTTTACTGAATTGAGGGAGCTCGCCAAATTAAAATTGAAAAGAGTAGACAAAACGTGATAACTTGAAACGACGGAAGATGTATTTTGCCTTTTTTTTTTGCAGTAACTATCGATGTCAAAATCTATGCAATTCAGTAAAAATTTTAGAGGTGCAACCAATGATTTAGTCCAACATCTGGATGATTACGTTTCTTAACCGAAAAATACAAATTTGCAGTATTTTACTAAGATTAACACCGAGACAAAGCAAAAATGACAGAAAAATGATTCAAATGGAATCACCAAATCTTTTCTACATAAAACCTGGAACCACTACCCACACACCTTAAATTAAACCATGAATTCCCAAATCACAATCACTAAAAGAGCCTTTTAGACAAACAATCATAGCTTGAACTGCAGGTAGATATCTGTTCATGGTGATTCAAGAAATCCAGTTTTGACCAAAACAGCATTTCTAACTTGGCTAAGATCCCTCCCTTTTAATTTCCTGCCCACTCCTTCAAATACAGAAAATGATGGAATTTGACTCCTTGCTATTCTCTTAGCTATCACTTCATGCGGTGGCAATTTGTAACTACAATCACTCTCTTCTTCTTCATCATCAAGTTGGAGCCATGAGTTGGGGATTTGTTTTTTGGGAATATTTGACCACTCAGGAATTTTAACAGGTGCTGATTGCTGAATCTTTCTAGTTTCATGGCTGCTGTTTGCTCTTGGAATCACTATTGCTGCTGAACACACATTCCTTGGAACTGAAACTGAAGATTCTATTGATTTTTCTATTTTGGGATTTGACTCTTTTTTCTCTATTAAAACATCCCAAACTTCATCTTCTTCAAAATCTCCATCTCTTACTGATTGCCATATTCCACTTCCTTTCTTCATTAATCTGTACCTGTTATCCATTCAAGCCCAATTTCCTACATATAAATACCCAAATTAAAATCGATTTGCAGCACAACAGTTAAGGTGACCGGAACTAGTAGAGGGAAAAAAGGAACCTTTTTGTCTCCGAATTGGGGAATTTTGTATATTCTTAAGGGATATCTGCAACATGGAAAGTAAATTCGATGAGCAAACATATATCTTAAAACTTTTCTTCGATTATCGGAATCTTGGAAAAATAAAGAAGCAATAGAATGATTACAGAAAATCCCAGTTACTTTTTCGGTATAAAGATTCAATCTTTTATGAGCTCGATTAGTTGGGATAATTTAGAAATGGGGTTTATGTCAGTGGTTGAATGGGTCTTTGAAGAGGATTGCAGAGATGAACAGTTCGAAAGAAACAAATCTTAGTTTTGCCTTAAACCATGGTTGTCAGACCGGCCGCTCTCTCGAACTGGTTAAGGTAAAAAAGTCCATGATCGATGAGTCCATTGTTGTTAAATTACGGTTCAACTTAGAATAAATATGTTAAAAATATATTTTTTAATATTTAAAAATATTAAAATATGATATAGTAAATAATAAATTATTACTTTATACGAAAATCAAGATTAAAATTAATGTAAAAATACTTGCTTAATATTTTGATATTGGCATATAATTAATTTTTATTATTCATTAACTAACAAATCAATTATTTTATATTAAAAAATAGATAAAGTCATTTTATATGTGAAAAAACTAAATAATGTTAATCTATAACGAGATTAAAAAGTAAAAAAAGTAAAAAAATAAAAAAGAAAGTAAATAATACAACAAAAATACTTATAATTAACTGTTAAAATAAAAAATATTAAAATAGTTGATTATATATAACTATAACTATAACTATAAAAATTATAAAGTTATGAAACAAAAATTTGAAATAAAAATTGAATATTTAGAGATAAAAGAGCAATGAACACATTTAAATTGAAATTCGCTTAGACTAAACTTTAAAGACTATGATTTAATAAGTTTTTATTTAAATAATGAACTAAAAAAATTTAAATTATTCACCCATTAACTCGGGTCGTCAGGCCATTGATACGACCACGAAGTCAAACGGGTAATTAACTGATCATATGTAGTGGGTTTTTATGATCACACGGCCGTTCTTACTACTGAATCCAGATTTTTTCAGGCCGATCGTCCGGATCGATCCGGGTTTTATAACACTGCTTTAAACCATTTGATGGCTGTTTGATGGGGGCATGCACTTACAATAAAACAAACTTTTTTGTATAAAAAAAATGAGATAGAATTCATTTGTTTTGACGCTTTTATTTACTTTAATGATATTAAGTTGAATTATGTTGTTATTTCTAGTTTTCTACTATTAAATTAAAGTTTTATAAGTAATTGTTATTTTAAAAAAATAAATAAAATAATAACTATATTTAAATAAAATAAAATAAAAATATGTAGTTGTTACTTTTAAAAAAAAATAAAATTATCATAAAACTTTTTTAGTATAATGTACCTTTAAATAAGTTATTTTGTTTTGAACTTAAACACAATAAAGACCCATCATCTCTCCTTACAAATCTATTTAATAAAAATTGACACCTCAAACCGATTTCTTATGAGATTTGATGGAGTGGGATGTTTATCCGGTCATCAAATTTAATATGTTAAACATGATGAATAACCCTAATTTTAGTTAGCAAAACTTGACTAAAACCCGGGTTTTTTTTTCGATCAAATTAGATAATTTGAGAAAAAAATATATCTTCCTAAAGAATTTAAGGAGTCAAGTTAGAAACTCAAATCGATCACTCCTGAATGCTTCAGCAAAGGAAAGCAGAACAACTAGAGATGCTCACGTAAACATAAACAAATTCCTTGAACTATATGATTTTCACTTTTCTCTTGTACCTTATCAATTGGTAACTATACAAAAAATCCTTGAATTAGATGAGTTTCACTTTTCTCCTGTACCAAATTTCACTACCTCAATTCAGTTCACTTAGTTTAGATATGTATATGCATATCTTATAAGACACTTTCTTCTTTATTTATACATATTATATTATCAAGAAAACCTTAACTAAATATTCTTTTGCCACTTGAATAAAATTAGGATCGTTATATATTTATACTTGAAGTTATAATACGTATAAGGTAAGATATACCAGTTAGATTTAAGTGTAGCTCAATTAATATACCATTCAATATTAATGATAAGAGATTCTAGTTTCCCTGCCTCTCTTCAAAATTCTTAAAAAAAAAAAAATATGAGGTAAGATATTAGTTTTGCATTTGGACTTTTTCAGGCAGGCAATAATGATGGCACACCAATTTCAGTTTTAATTACAAATTTTCAATATTACCAAAATAAATTACAAATTTTCAATCCTCGCCGTTTCAGCAGATAAATAATTACATAAGCTCAAGTTGATTTTCAAACTGAAGTACTATTATTCATGAAAAGAATATTCAGAAAACTTTAGAAAATAATAAATTAAAGTTGAAGTAAATACTAAATTATTAAGTACCCTGATTCATGAGTAAGATTGATTTAATTTTATTCATATATGCAACTCAATGAAAGATTGTGCTATTCTTTTTAACTTATTGCATTTAAAGCAAAAATTTACTCCGTTCATATTTTTTTATTTATCTACTTATAAGTTTTACATTTCTTAATAAACTTATTGATTAAGGATATGAAAAATATTAGTTTATCCTTGTATTTTAAATTATTGTCTTAATTTTTTAACTCAAATGCAATCAATACTAAAGACATAGTTAAAAGAATAATAAAAAAATACCTTGAAAAGTGTAAATAATAAAAAAATACCTTGAAATAAACTATTTTTTATCTCTCAAACTGTTTATTCATACTATTTTAGAATATTTTGTTCATCTTTTTTCTTCAAACTAATATCTACTATAATATTTTCTTTTAATTTTTTTAAACTGTCATATATCCAATAAATATATAGTAAAAGTTCAGTAGAAATTAGCAAATATAGAATAACTTGAATTCAAAATATTAGATAGATTTTTTATAGATCAGAACTTTAAAATATACTTGTACAAATGCCTAATATTAACTTCAAAATAGATTTTTAATATAAGTTTAGTAGATGTCTGATAAATTGCCAATAGATGTAGGGTAAATATCCAATCGCCTGAGATTTGAATTGCTAAATTCCCAAAACATATACATCAATATTGTATGATCTTCTACAACTAGTTTGCTTCAAATTATCAAAGATTTGTACAGAATCTATATCAGCAGAAGATTTACAACTAAACTTGGAAAACCCAAATAAAGAACAACAATTAAAACTTCTCAATTCAACCAACAAATAGAGCAAATTCTCATATCCAAAATCCAAAGCAACAAATAACATCACAAACTCATATAATGATTCCATAAAAAAACCAATACGGTATTCGCAGGCCCCAATATAATTTTATCTTTACGAATTTATTACTATATTTTTTATATTCTCAAAAATATATATCACCACACATTAGTAAAATATTTTTATCTTTACGGTGGTTCATCGGAACATAGAGATGCAGTTTTCTTTGATGATCAATGCTTTCAACTCGCCTTAAGGGAGCCCATACTTTGCAAACGGAATGCGGTTCCTCCAGACAGGAATGCAAATGCTTTACACATACAGCTCGCCGAATCTCAGTCACACCCCTTAGCAAGCCGGCAAAACTTAGAGCCGTCTCAAGTAAAAAATGCTTAAAAGTTCTCAAGAACTTTCCGACTCAAGGGGGCCCTTCTTATAACTCAATAAATATTAGCACGCGTGTGAAGTCACGTGCTCGGCGTTGAGGCCGTCTCATTTAAAGACGGCTTAGGGTGACGTGGCCTCTGTTAGACGTAGTGAATATCTCGACCTCACCTTATCGCACATGCTCAACTCTTATTTGGACTCGAGGAACCCTTATCTAGAAACATTCCTGATAAGGACCAATGCGACATGGATATAACAAATTACATTTTAATCAGGATATTTCTTTTTATGTAGGAAATATAATCCCAAACAGGAAGCACAATCCTAATGTAACATCAATTACTAATTAATATCTAATTAAGACTCTTTTATGACTATATAAAACCACTTAAGTCAGATTTAAGGGTACGTGGTTCTCTTGACTCTAGCTAATACTTTG
Source organism: Euphorbia pulcherrima (assembly GCA_947683365.1). Taxonomy (NCBI): domain Eukaryota; kingdom Viridiplantae; phylum Streptophyta; class Magnoliopsida; order Malpighiales; family Euphorbiaceae; genus Euphorbia; species Euphorbia pulcherrima. The sequence continues at coordinate 13,207,985 of CANTUS010000013.1, forward strand.
CTACTCTCGTTACTCAGATCATTGGCTTAGGCATCAGAGAGTCCTCAAAGATTAGTTAGAGGTCCTCAACAAGAATATTCTAAAGTATAGCGCATAACTATTTTCTTAGCCTATTCTTTCGGTTACTAATTAAGATAAGGAAGTAACAGAATGATAAGTGTAGTACCTGAGTGAAGGACAATAATGTGAAATATATGGCATCACTGTTTGATAATATATCATTATCAAATTGAGTTATACACCGATGAATAAGACACAGAAATAAAGAATTCATCATCTCCATTTCAGCAGCCAATTTTCCTTCCTTGCTTGTCAGCCTAAAGAATTCATCATCTGCAGCTTCAATACACTTCCCATTTTTATATACAACAGTTACAAAGTATGACTTTCAGGATCAGATTTTACTAAAGATGCAAACTTTGTGTACAATAGCTCAACCTTATCAACCTCTTCACTCACAAATAATGAAAAGACATCATCACCAATCAATTGAGCATTTGACAGTGGGAATATATGAGGCCTACGCTTAAAAAAACGGATTCCCCTTTTTCCCTGTACTAATTACAGAGTAAGCCCACCCTAATTTTTCCAATTCCATCATCCAGGTCTCAGCCTGTTTAATTAATTCATTGTTAAAACCACCACAAAAAAACAACACAAAGATCTTCATCACCAGTAACTACTAAGAACAAGTGCTACTTTCTTTACAGGCCTAGCATTGGTTAAAGGAACATCAATATAACAAGTTGGAGCTGTTCAGTGATGGTATTCATCATGTCAAATAGAGCTATACTAAAGGGTCTGCTGTTGATAATAGCTTAATGTACTACCAAAAATTTCAGCAATGCACAAAATTAAATGCGATTCTTCCAATGCAATGTCAATTACCAACTGAATTAAACCAATCAATTAAATACAAGATCAGATCAGACCCACTGTTTTCCCTAATTGTTATTCATCAAAACTTCCAATTATCACAAATAGAAATAAAGGTACCAGTTCTCAGAATCATAACTACTGAAGTGTATGATTATAAATTTATATTTGCAAGCCTAATTAGTTCGCATTTATGATCAAGTACAACAGAGATAAACAATTTTCCTTGATTGGACTGGCAACCGAATTATCCATCATTTTAATCAATGAGCAGCCAGAGCATCACTATTATACGAAGCAATTAAAGAATCATCATTAGTGGAATCCAAAACAGGAGAAGAAGAACCTAGGTTAAGCAAGAACACGGATCTAGCAGCCAAGAGCTTCTTCCTTTTAAGGCAATGAGAACCGTAGATCTTACTCTGGAAACAAGGAACTTGATCGATCGGATAGATCTGAGGAGAAGAAACCGGCGAGTCAATCCGGCGAGATGACGAGATGGATTTGTTAGATCTGGCGGTGATTTTAGAGTTTCGGAGTTGGGCAAGTGCTCCTGGCTTCAAATATCTGTGGAAACAATCCGTCCTTCTAGCAAGTACAGATCTGGAAGAAGGTCTCATGGCGGCTGTGAGAAAATCTGAAGAAATAGAGAGGAGAAATGGGGATGGGGGAGGAGCGGGGAACTGTATTTTATTTTGATAAAGAAGGGGATTGGGGGAGGCGGGAAAATGAAGGGAAGGAGAGGGAAAATAATTAGGGTTGAGCTATACAAAGAATAATAGGTTTTGAAAACGGTAATGGCGGGATTTTTTTTTTTTTTGTACCCGCCGGCGCTGAATGCATCACATCACATGCTTTATTAGCTTTGTTGGACTTTTTTAAAGAAAACTGGGAAGCATCACTAATATTAAATTATGCCACCAACAATCAATACTTTGTTTATTTTAAATTATAATTTTATGATTTATTTGATAAAAATACAATATGTATTCAGATTTGAATATTATTAAAGAAAAATAAAAAATTCTATAAAAAGAATGAAAAAAAGAAAAAAAAAAAATAGAAAAGAAAATAAAAGATTGAAACAATCATGAAGATAATTGAAAATAAATATTTTTAATTAAATAAAATATTTGTTAGATGGTTGATAAATAATTTTTTCTTTTCTCAAATGGCAAACGGCTTCCATGAAAAAAGGTCTCACTCATTTACTTCGTACCATGAGCTTTCATAAGATGAAAGTGAAAATTCATGCCTCGTAATATAAGGAGGTGTAACTGCCATGGCTTTCAATTTTTGTTTGGTCTCTTCTCTCTCCGTTGAATCTGCCCAATAACTTGAAACCCCTCTCTTAAGTGATGAATAATCTGAATCGAAAGTGTCACCTTCATTCTCTATTTGAGAATCAACCTCAATAGTTGTTTTTATCAACAATAGGAACAACATCCATCTGAAGCAAGTTTAGCTTATCAAGTGAAGAAAAAACTGATGTTCGCTTCTCGCCAGTCAATTTCCGGCCAACAATAACACCAAATGGCGTGACATTTGTTTGAAAATTTACTCTTAAAGCTAGTTTCGGAGTTGCTTTCGGACAGAGGCAGCTCTTTTCTGAAAACTACTGTAGAAGCTCAAATATTGGATCAGAGGCAACACTTTCGGATCTAAATCTGTTGCAGAAGCTTAGAAGCTGGACCAAAGGCAACGCTTTTTTCTCTAAAGCAGTTGCTTAAAACTGAAATTCTGGCCAGCAGGTTTAGTGGCTGGAATTTAACATATGATTTTAAACTCGAAGGCTAATTCTGAGACACAAAAAAATAGCAGAAATTAAGGTTTAATGGTTAGGATGAGTTGAGTCACTTAGAAGACGCTGTCCTTAAAGAATACTTCGTAGTTCCTTCAAGGATTAAACAACTCCTTCAAACTCAATTTAAATTTGGGTACATGAATCAGCAATGCATGTATATATCCAGAAAAATAGAGGAAAGAAGAGAGTATAGAAATTTGGTCATGCATCTCATCAGATAAAAACCCGCTAACCTTATTTTATAGAGAATAAAAATATACTAGTTATAAAACATAGTTAAATGTCATTAAAACCGTAATCGAAGGGGAGTTACAAGCCATTAAACAAAATATAATTGTTAGTGATTTAATATTCAATTAAATTACCAATCAAGTAAATTAATTTTGTAACATCCATCATAAAAATTATTTAATCAAAAGATATTTTTTTCAAATAAAAATATGACAACTATATATCTTTTAAAAATAACATAAAAATACTCATTTTTCCAACCACGTCCACTATCAAATTATGCCCAACCCTCCACTCCCACTGCCAAATCCCGATTAGATGGCATGATTTTTTGATGACAAATCATTTTGAACAACATCTTTAGCTTCGAGATGTTGAACAGGTTCCTCCTCAATACGATTTTCAGTCAAATATTCAATCACTTTTTCATTTGTATTATCAAGTTTCAATTCCTTCGAATTGGAATGAATTAGTTGAAAAGTTATTTTCGCTAGGGTTGAAAGTGGGGTGAGGATTTTCTGAATTCAATAGGGATCTGTCCCGATGGAAACGGGGAATCCCCGATAAGAATCCCCATGGGGTGAGGATGAAGATTTTTTAATGCCCGAATCCTTAATAGGGATGGGACTATATCCCCAAACCCGATAAGAAAAATTAATTTTTTATTTTTTATAAGTACTATCAATAATCTTACAAAAGTTCTTGATTAAGCTTAAAAGTAGATTGTAAAATATAATAATATAATATTAACAATTATTAATTTCTATATATTAATATCAAAAAGTGACAATATACTTGAAAACTAAAGTTCAACACCATTTCATTAATCATCTAATTGATTTTACAATTGAATTAGTATTAATTATGTTGTATTGTTTTTAGTTTTATTTAATTATTTTCACTAATTATATAACATGTATCATTTTTTTGACGTATCAATATGAAGTAATTTTAGTTTATGTTACTCTGACAAAAATATAAACATATTTTTTTTATTAACGGGGGAATTGGGGATTCCTCGATGGGGAATGGGGAATCCCCGATTTGGAAACGGGGAAAAAATTTTCCCCGAATCCTTAATGAGGATAGAGATGGAGAAATTTTTTTCCCCGAAACTTTAATGAGGATGGGGATGGGGAATGCATTCCCCACCCCGATAAGCCCCACTTCCAACCCTAATTTTCGCTGAAATTACCTCATTTGACTTATCCTTTTGTAGGTGCTTGATATTCCTCCTTATTAGCTTTTATAAGCTGCTTAGTTTGTCGACATTCAAGAGGAAGGTGTTGTTAGCACAGTCCATTTCGGCCCGATGAGGAATTATGCCTATTTCGTTCAGAGATCAGATAAAAGAGTAAAAAAGGACCGAATTGTCATCCAAAATTCGAAATTCAAAAATTCATATTCCAGATAATCTTCGATTTAGCATTTTCTACTAAAAAATCAAAAAGTTAAAATTTGGTCAAACATAGGTAATCACCCCGCCGGCTAATTACCTGTCTACAGTAGAAAAAATCAAATCTTACCGAGATCTGGCAAGAATCTACGGGATCCAAAGTGAGATCTTGTCAGATAGGTAAGTAGCCAGCCGGCTAGTTACCTAGGTAATTAATCCGCCGACTAATTACCATTCCATTATAAATAGAGGACTTCCCCTATCATTTTCAACAGACGGAAGAAAAACCAAAAAAAACATTTCATCCCCTTTTATTCCAAGAACCCTAAAAGCCCCGAAACCCTGTCAAAATACTTCTAAATTCGAGCTTTATTACCGATATTCGGTATAAACTCATTTTTCCTATTTTTTTAGATCAAGATCTCACAGTGATCTTCGGTCTAAAAAATGACTTAATGACTCAAAAATCCGGCATTTCCTTTAGAAATAATCGAAGATTATAGCCATAACTTGGGTTAAACCTATTTTCCAATCAAATCGCACTCTCTGACTACTTCGGTCCTGCACCGGCTCTCAAGTCATCCTAGACAGACGAAAAGGTAAATTGAGGGTAATTGGCTCTAAGCCCAACTTTAAAATTCATTTTTATTACTTTTATTATTGTACATTGCATTCCATTTCCCTGGTTAAGTGAGCCACTGGTGCCACTTAAACTATAATATGTGTAAATAAGCTCGCAGGTGCCGATAAACATCCAGAATGTGAAGAAACTCTATCCGAGTTTTAGGGCCGAAACCCAATTGATGCCGTTACTCTGCCGAAATTTTGGTAGCAAATATCAATTTATTATGCCGTTATAATGCTTGTTTTATTTCTTGAATATATTTCTTAAATAAAGCCATTGTAATGCAGAAATTACCACAAATCCCAAAATTCCAAAATTAATCCAAACAATTTGAACAATATGAGTACCTATCTTGTCCGAACTCAGAATCTCATTTCCTTTTCAGTATAAAATTTCATTTTGGATCAGTATACCACAATTTCTAGTAGAGCTGAACCGGGTGGTGACTCTAATTAATTAATTTATTTTTTTAATAAAGTAAAAAATGCTTTATTTTAAAAATATCTTTTCTAAATAAAATGTGTAAATATATTTTCTCAATATAATCACATTTTTGGCTTATATAAAGCCACTGCATTTAAGCAAATCAGATTTTCTCAAACTGAATCGACCGCACCCAGCGTGCTTTCATAAAATTTCGCCCACTCACAGTGGTGACTCTGCTAGGGAGAAAATTATTTTTATAAAAACCCAATTTTTATAAAAAATTCTTTCTTGACATGATAATTAAAATATTTTTCAAATTAAATTTTGGACTTACGGGATTTGTGGTAATTTCAACATTACTCAAATTTTAGGATTGCATAGCATCTGCATTCTTTACCCAATGACCAATTTAGGTGTCTTTTGGTGAAGTATCTCTAAGTTCGCTTAGGGCTTGAGGGCTATGGATCAGATCACACCCCTGGCGTAATGTACGAGGGCCTTGCTCGCTTAAGGGCAAGACTACCCCGAGTATATTGTATGTGGAAAAGTTTCCTTTGGTTCACTTAGGGCCATCAGGACTCGGTACACAAAGGCGTAGGGTACCCAATCGCACCCAATCCTAAGATTGAAACCCACATATAGTTGAACCATAGACACTTCCCCAAAGGTTTACCCAAAAATCTTGAGTGCATACGAGCAGACTTTGGTAAGGCCCTCGTTGGCTCTAAAGTAAAGTAACCCGATGGAGTTAAAAGGGCGGTAGGCACGATCTAACTGTTTGCTACATGTGCAGGTGCGAGCAGACGACATTTTGGATGGGCTGCAAAGCCGGGCTGGAGGACTGATCCCTTGAAAATAATGGTGATCGTGATGGTGATTTAAAATGGTTTTGCATATTTTAATTCTCAAAAGACACGAGATCGAAATCCCGTACTTAAAACATAGTCGCCACCTGGTTCAATTCAACCGGGAAATTTAAGTACGATTTTCCCAACGGTTGGTAGATCATACATTAAGTAGAGATTCTGAGTTCGGATGATGCTATCTATTTTACATTGGCCAAGTTAAAAGTTTCATTCTTTCTTATTCGGTTTTACACCCTATTTATTGTATTTTTGATTTATATATTATGTTAGCGCGTCATCAAGCATTCAAAGAGGTAAATAAATTATTACAGTCATCCCAAATAAAATGCAAAAATTCAAGAATAATTACATGGCGTTTCAAATCCTATATATTTGTCTATACAATAAATAAAATATCTGAAGGCCTAACACATATCTATCCTAAATCTACCTGCGCTAAACAGTTAGCACAAATACAGCACGTTGTACGAGGTATATCACGTAACATGTATAATTAGTGGACTAAACAAGACTCGAGTTAGCGAGAGCATGGCATATTTATTCTACAATTTATGAATCCCAGTTGGATGGCTAAAAATGGTGTTTAAACGACGCTTGTGAGAAAATCCCATTTTATCCACATTTTAGACTCGATTTGTTAGATTATTAGTGAAAATGGCATATGTTATGGGCCGAGGACTGTTTTTAGGGAGTCCAGGACTCCTGTCGTTGCACTGTACATCCTAGCTTCAGAAATTAAACTAGGTCAAAAACAGAACAAAAATGAACATGCTATCTAGAACCTCATACCATCGGCAGTATGAATGAAGCCGCTGATGGCATCATTGATGCCGCTGGCGATTTCATTTACACAGGCTTGCGAAATAACTTTCTGGGTACCATAAAGAAAGGATCCCACAATAAAATAGAGCCGTTGGGGATAAAGGAAGCCCCTAACGGTATCACTATTATCGTTGGCGATATAAGTGATACTGTCGGCGGCTTCAAATGTCTCTGGCGGCTTCACTTTCTTGCAGCATCAGCAGTTAACGGTTGAAAAATGACTGAAAACCCAAAACTAAAATAATAAATAAACACAACAAACAAGTAAAATAGAAGCCAAAAGCTATGAGACTTATAATTTTTACCTCGGGGCCATGAATCCGGCTCTTCGTGATCCAAATGACACCTCCGGGAAGCTCAAAATGATGATTTGGTTAGTAAGTGTGGGATTTAAGTCTTCAAATCCTATTATGGTGATTTTAAACCTAAAATCTACTTAGATATGAGAGAATTCAATGAAGAAAAACCATGAAAAGATGGATGAACTCCCCTTTTCTTACCTTTTCTATACCTTATCCCACTAAAATTAACTAGAATTTGCTAAAATCTCTCTAAGATTTCAAGTTGGGAGTTGCTAACCCTTATTTCAGCTAAAGAAGGGTCCTTATATAGGGTAAAATTCGATGGAAACTAACTTTGATCAATTATCCGACGGGTATCGAGCAAGAATGGCAAAAAGTTGTCTGCTGCAGAAAATCATGCCGGCGGCGGCATAAATGATATCGTCGGCGGCTTTAACTTCTGCCAGATTTGAAAAGCAAGGCATGGCCTAGCCTAAAAAGGTGAAAAAGTGGTCAATCCGCCTAAAAAGGTGTTTTAGCGGGATTTTTTTTATATAATTAGGATTTTTTTTGAATTTTTAAGGGTATTTAGGACTAAATTATTTTTTATCGGTTCGAGCTCCCACCGGACGCTTTATCAGACACGTCGAACTGAATTTTTCCAAAAATAAAATTCATAAAGAAGTTTTATCGGTAATAAAAATTCCAAAAAAGAATTTTTATCATGAGGAATAAAATCAAATACACGTCATCATCGTCTCACGAGAGGGACTGTGAAATCCCGTGCTCTTAGGTTGCCCATCGGGGGATCACTATTACCACAGGTCAGTATGATCGCATGAAAAGAGCAAGGGTTTAGGAATTGTACCTGACAGATGGTGGGCTAGACCTGAAGGATGATAAGATTCTAGTTCCGTCAGGACCTTCAGTTGGTGTTTGGTGGGCTAGACCCGAAGGATGATAAGATTCAGATTCTGTCAGGACCTTCATTTGGTGTTTGATGGGCTAGACCCAAAGGATGACAAGATTTTTATTCCATTAGGACCTTCATTTGGTGTTCGGTATGGCCAGTGGCCCAAAGAATAAGGATTTTTAGTTTGCCCCTTGCGGTTGTACCTGCAACGAGTGATAAGTGAAAGAAGATTAGACAGGTTTTTAGATGACGTTTTTACTACTTGATCAATTCTCTGAAACAAAAAAAAATTTTACCCCTTCGATCAGTAGTAAAAACGCAATAATAAAAAAATACAAGGGTTTTAGAAGTCATGTAATGTCGAGGGCTTGAGCTGGGATTCCATCGAATTGCTGAAAGGCATCTAAAACAACCCTGGAGGATTTTTGATAGTGCTGGTGCCTTGGATGATGCCACTGGCAACATGGAGTGCCATGTGGCATCTTTAACTGGTTAAAGAAATTCAAAATTGCCCATGATGAGAGTGAAGCCGCTGGCGGCTTGAGTGATATCCCCAGCGACATGAAGTGATACCGCCGGTTGTATGGAGTGATAGTTTTAGATTTAATTAAACTCTTCAAATTCCGTGCGGGTGTTTAATACGAATTAAAACTCTATTTCTTCCCACTTTGATGACAGCAAGTGAAAAAGTCTCTCTTTCTTCCTCTCAAACTCCTTATATTTACTTCTGGTTCCATTCATCATGTTGAAGAAAGTATTTGGGCAAAAATCTATAAGCATAAGACCTGAAGATCTACCTGCTTCATCTATCGAATGGCTGAAAGTTTTCCCGGTGCTTGTAGCTTACGGTATGAAGAAAATCGGCAAGATGTATGGCTATGGGATTACTTCTCCCATAACGAATCTAACCCATGAGAAGGAGAAACACTTCTCCTATGTCCAGGTAATCCTGCAAAACTCGAATCTCTTTGTTTTGTTAAGTTTTGATTTTGGTCTTAGACTCAAAATTTGCCATAATAGGGGTTAAAAATACGAAATTAAAAGTATACAAACCTAAATTACATGCTATAGGGTTGATTTTTATTGATTTTATGCTTTGGGTTTGATTAATTGCATTTTTGGTGATTTGGTGAGATTTAAGGCGAATATGAGATTTTGCTTGTAGAATTGATGCCTCCCGCGGCTTTGCTCATGCCGCCAGCGGCTTCAGGCCTTATAGAATGGCCTAAAAACTCGCGATATCGCTATTTCTTATAGTGATATCACCGGTGGCCTCATCTATACCGCTAGCGGTATGGATGATGTTGCTGGCGGTATCACTACTCCAGTAGTGATATCGGCCAGTTCCAATAGCTATAGGAATATGAATGAAAGCCGATTACTTATCTGATTGCTATTTGATTCTATTTTGCAGCTGCACGAGCTTACGTGCACTAGGGGTATGGGGACCATCGGAGAATGGTGGACCCATATTAACGAGAAGGACCATGCACTTAGAGATGCCATAGATGCTATCGGCTTTAGGGGCTTGACAAGGATTCTGCCCAATAGGATGCCAAAACTCTCCCACTAGGCCCTGACTAAGAAGTGGTCGAAAAACACTCACAGTTTCCATCTCACTATTAGTGAGGTGATAATCACTCCCTTCAATGTGGTGGCAATGATTAGGCTGTCTTGGACCAAGCATGTCATCCATTTTGATGTTTTCATGGAGAAATACTATCTCCAGAAGCCCGTGGCAAGGAGGGTGACCGAGTTCTTTGGCTTCAAGCCCATTTTAGGGCGGCTATCGTACAAAGAGCTCCAAAAGCATTGGATAGAAGTTAGAGTGGTTCTTGAGACCCAGCGGGATGCCTATATCAGCTCTAATGTGATTTCGTTGTTGACCATGTTGTTCTTCCTGGTCTCTATTAGTTGGATTAACTACGGGCTAATTTTTGCCGTCAAGGACATCAAGACCATCAAGGAAAGGAACTAGCCTAGAGCCATTCTAGCACTGATTTACCACGGGCTAGACATGGGGGCCAGGAAGAAGGGCAAGTTCCTTCGATTGAGCCACTTGCTCGTACAGGTATACCTTTCCCGAAAGCATTTAATTATTCTCCTTTATGCTTTTACTTATTTTTACCCGCTTTCCTCTTTTGGATGTTTTGGACTGATTAGCTGTTAATTGTGCAAGCTTGGGCCTATGAGCACCAGATTCTCTAATCGGTTAAGTTTAAGACCAAGGTGCCGGCAGGTTCACATTTTCTCGCCCGATGGTGCTGGAGTACCGGGGGGCTTAGCAAGTACCCCACCAACTATAGGGAATCATTGAGGGGCTTGCAGATCAGCTCGATATGCAACTTATACTCTTATCCCTATTTCATACTTAACAAACCATTAGTGAACAAAATATATTTATAAATTTACATTGTGCTTACTTGGTTGTTTGTGTAGGTTATCAGGAACCCGTTTGATGAGGTGCCTAACCTTTTTAAGGTGGCTAAGGTTCGAAAAGATGTGGACAGCTGGAGATTTATTATGGAGTGCCCCTTATCCTTGGAGTGGTATCTATAGGAATGAGTGCGGGGCTGGAGAGATGTCACCCCTTCTGCTAGACCGGTGCCTCCGGGACCTCCCACAGGTCTATGGTGGCCCTACCTGGCTATTACTACTGAGGCTGATAAAATTGCTTATTTGGATGGGAATGGCCGTATCACAGAGAGTGTCCCTGGCTCCTATGATAACCACATGTAGTGCTTACTTCCTATATGCCCGTGCATCCATAGAGACGACACGCTTGAGTACCACTTGAAGAAGAACAAGGAGTAGCAAAAATGGCTACTTGGTGGCCAGGTGATTAGTGATAAGGAAGAGGAGGAGGAGGAGGAAGAAGATGGCGGCAAGGTTGATCCCAATGGGGAGGGCGAGGCCGACAAGGATGTGCTGATGGCCCATGAGGAGGCGCCGGTGGCACAAGAGGAGAGCCGTACTTTCGATGTAAGACTGTGCTCGTTTATATATATGTCAATTGTTTGGTTTAAAATGGTTACTTATGCTTGCCTTTTATGTTGTCTTTATTTTTCAGGCACCTCTGAGGAAAATAAATAGGCCCAAAAGCAGCAGAGTACGGGGCCGAGGTAGGCCCGAGGATATTGGTATAGTGAAGGGGCGCCTCTCAACTACTTTGGAGGAGTCCTTCTTACTTTTGGGCCCCAAAGGTGAATTCAGTATAAGGAACATAACTCCCATTGCTCACTCCATGGGTTTCATGCCTCAGAACACCACACATGTGAGCTTTGTGAACATTAAATTACCTCTTTATGCATGCCATCTCTTTTTGATTCGCCTTTTGATTGTCCGTTCTTTGGATTTTTTAGGTTACTCGCAGAGAGGTGGAGCGAATAGCAAGGAATGCATTTGCACTCCGGGATACTCTGGTTTCCCAAACCTTATTTACCAAGGTACCTGTATGTTTGAATAATGTTGTAATTCTTAAAAATGCATGTATGGATGTTATAAATGATGTGAAATGTTATTGCTTCCTTTGCAAGAGTTTATGGCAATGTCCCTTTCTGACACTGATCGAGCTTAGGCAATGTATCGAGAGGAGGTAATCATGAACCAAGAGCATAGGCGCCACATTGATGAACTGGAGGAGCAGTTGGAGGTTACCTTGAAAGAGAGGAGTAAGTGTAACATGGAACGCACGCCTACGGCCGAGACTAATCGTAGGGGAAGGAAGATGACAGCCAGTTGGCGTCCTACCACTGAGCCCGCCGAATCAAGTAGTGTCCCAATGACTGAGGATAGGGAGGGGATGATGATGTCGTGAACCGATACCTTGTGGACGATTTGGAGTTCACATCACACCCGTCGGGTAGCGGCGGGATGCCTTAGATTTTATTTTTATTTTCTGCTTTGTTGCTTGTCTTATACCTCTATTACATTGGGGTTTGAATAATTTTAGTTTTCGGTTTAGATTTTCATTTTGGATTTATTTAGGCTTAGGATTGGATGTTTTTGTACATTTGCGCCTTCGGGCCTTTGGTTTGAATAAATTTGGATTTTAGGTTTGAATTGCATCTGGAAAAAAAATTGCAGGGTGTTTTACAGGTTATATACAGGTCTAAACTAGTTAAAATAGGCCTGCAATTCACTAGAACTAGTGTCATACCGCCGACGGCTTCACTGATATCGCCGTGTGCATGGGAAAAGTTAATCTGCTAAATAATATAGACAATACCGTCTGCAACTCATACCGGCGGCGGCTTCAACCCCATATCATCAGCGATTTCACTCATATCGATGACGGGTTCATCCATAATGCCGGCGGCTTTAATCTGCAGAAACTCAAATTTCAACCATTTTCCTAAATTTAGGCATGGCAACCTACAAACAGCAGCTATGGGACTTCCTAAAAACCCTGGGAAATGCAGATTAGAAGGAGCTATAGAAATTCGAACTATAGGGCTCTGGGTATGTTGCTTTGCCACTAGTCAACCCGGCATTCATCCATGGAGCGCTCACTTTCTAGGATTGGAAGGACCACGTGTTCTACTTTTCCTCATTTGAGCTATGTCCTTTATTTGAGGAGTTCCACGCTATTTTGGGGATCCCATGGCCCAAATACGTTCCTTTAGCAATTCCAGAGTTTTACTTCGATCCTGATGGCGTGCCAAGAGGGTTATGGAATTTGGACTCCGTAGACCCCTTTCTATCTCGACTGCCTAACCAATCGGGATTTCAGCTTAGCGTGGTGTTAGAGTGGTGCCGCATGGTTCCCAGATATCATCTTGCTTGGCCTTCTATGGTTGCACTATTACTTATGGAAGAATTTATGTGTGGTGTGGGGGCTATTGTACCATTTAGGCTGATTTCCCTCATTTTCCCCATGTTAGTGGGGGCTTTCCCCATAGCTGTAGGATTAGCCAAGACATTGCTGAACTTGGATGTGGCTTCCAATGATCATACCCTAATTGGTGATCACTTCTTGATGATGCAGGTATGCCCTTTACCATTTCGGGTAAATTGCCAAATCCTATACTTGCATGGAAATTATTTACAAGTATGGCTTATAGAGAAATTCAAGCTGATCTTAGCACCACGCGTTAGCTCAAAGAAGTATCTGCCCGTGCATCTTAGCGAGAGAGGACCAAACCAAGGGGATTTTCACCAGCTGACAGCTGAGGATTGGGTGTCTATTTTGAGGGGGTATACTGATTCACAGATATAGTGGGTTAGTCCATGATGGAAGACCAGAGACGTGGTTGTGGAGTCCTGGGGATCCTGTATTCAGTTGCTAGGTCTGGAGAAGATTACTTGCTATACCCCATACCAGCTACACCGTCAGTACAATAAGCGATAGAGGGTTTTGATCAGGCTAACCGAGAACTATAGTGGTGCCTACAAGGTCAAATGAGTGAACCAGATTCAGGAGAAGTAGGCCAGGGAGGCTATCTTTGAGACTCTGGACTATACTCATATGGAGACCACTAAGATCGATGAGCACTATAGAGGATAGCTTGCTGAGACTAGCTGTCTGTGAACTCAATTTGAACGATCATGGCCCGCTTAGAGGGAGAGCAAGCTAAGTAGGGGTTCGAGCCTTTTCATACTACCACCTTACAAAGGATTTTGAGATATTATGATAATGTAGGGAGCTCGACTTAAGATGCGCTTTCATTAGTTCTATCTTTTGCACAGGCTAGTCATGGTGATAGACCGATTGAACTTTATAAGCTTAGACTTCATCAGAACTTGAGTTGCCATCCAACGGTTGAAATATTACTTGAAGGTCTCATTAGGCAACTGACGGAATCCCTTAAGGTGCTGGCGGGTTGTCTCCATCATGATATTGAAGCCGTAATGTTCAATCAGAGCTTCTGAGAGAAGTTTCCATTTAGTGATGATGTGATTAGGCAAGGTGTGGTACCATTCAAGAATGGGACCTCGAAGAGAGCACGGGAAAAACTCGCAAGTATTTTATCACTCAACTTCTTTACTCATATTATACGCTCATACATAATACTGTGAGAGGTTAGGGCACCTGATCCGTCATGATGTGCTATACTAGGCATGGTGAAATTATCGGGGGCCTAATCCTCGCCTCATTCGGATTCCTTACCTCGGCTTGAGTTGGTAGTCATCATTTGATGGATATAGGCTTGGATTTCAAGTGTCATGCCCGGAGGTTGCATGACATGGTTATTGATCGGCTATTGAGTGAGAGTTCAGCCTCGGGTGTCACGCTCAGAGAATACTTGACCTGGTCATTTGTCTGGGAGGCCATCATTTGGCGCATAAAGGCTGCTACTTTAGGTGTCACACATGGAGGTTGCATGACTTGGTCTTGGTTCAGGATAGGTGGAGATGGTGGAGGTATATCCAAGTGAGGGCGGACAACCAGTTGCCTATGAAAAGGATTCTAGGGGTAGGTAGTGCCTCGAGGAGTTACAACAAACTGAGGAGGAGAAAAGGAAGGCATAGGCTAGATTAGCTCACTAGAGAAGGTGAGATGTTGGTGAACAAACATAGGAGGAACAGAGCTCTAAGCTAAAGGCCTTGGATTATAAGGAATGATTGACGGGGTTATCGAAGTTTGCAAAAAAGCAGAAGCTTGTCCAAATTGGAACGAGCTTGACTAGGTTGAGTTGAGGGTGTTCGGTGGAAAATAGGTGCAGCTGGCCTTGCCTCTATTAGGCCGGACAAATTCTAAGCCGAGCCATTCTGGGATGCATATCGGATTCGAATAACCGGTCTGAGTTCTTATCCTTAAGGGCTTGCTTAACGATGGCATGATTAGTAGCTTTCATAGAGGCCTGGAATGCATCTGAATTTAGAATTTGAGCCATAGCACTGGCAAAGTCAAAACTAGGAGGTGGCTGAGATCCTGCTCCTAAGGTGGGAGTAGGACCTAACTGATCCGCAGGTGGAGGAGGGGTTTCCTTCATTATTCGGGAAAGATATGATTGACTGAGAGGAATTCTGACCCAATTGAATCTGCTCTGAATCTGTCTCCTCACTGGAATCAGTATACGGAACCCCTTCAACTTTCGTGGTGACTACCAAGGTAAGAGAACGATGAATCAAATGGTGCTTGAGCCTTCTCCAAATTGGGGTGCGACGATAACTTTGCCTCCTCCTAGCTGAAATGGCAGGTAGTAGATCAGATCATGCATGGATTGTGTGATTCGATGAATGGGGTGGATGATTTTTATCTAGTAACCGATGCGTGACATGTATGGCGGCACGTAGATATGGTTAGCGATGGTGCGAAGGTTTATCCCTCCAACATATAGAGGACGTTCGTATCTTTTGTCACACATGGTGATTTGTTGTGACTCAATGAAGATACAAAAGAAGTCATATGGATGTTACTAAACCTCTTCCATAAATGGAGATTGCTAAGGGTAAGTTGATTGAGTTTAGCCCATGAATCCAGTTCATGGGTAATGCATGAGCACGTAGCACATAGCACATAAAACGTCCCTCTTCCGACCTTATGACTCCCGCATGATGCAGTTAAAAAAGGATGGAGGTTAACTTCAACACCAATAAATGGCAAAGAAGTGCGTCCCATTTATTTTTTATTTATTGTTTTGATTCCTATGGGAAATGACTATGATGGCTTTTCTAATGCGGCTTTGGTATAGGGTTGTTGATGTAGAAGGTTCTTGTTTACCTTGATTCCACGTTACTCAACCACTCCCCAAATAGGTGCTATCGCAGGAGTTTACGTATTGGTTGATACGAGTGATCCACCCACTACGCATCCTCGATTCTCGTAGGACATGAATGATACTTTTGTGAGCTTCTCGGGTAAAATGGGCATCCTAATTTTACAAAAATATCTACAAGCGTAAGGATAAAATGTTATAAAAAATGAAGTTTTAATTTGGCCAATGATTTCAATACATCATCTAAATCTTTTAAACTTATTGAAAATGTTAAGTTTCAAGTTTAAAGAGATCAATCCCCAGCAGAGTGGCCATTGTGAGCGGACGACATTTCGAACGGGCTGCGAAGCCGGGCCGGAGGACCGATCCCTTGAAAATAATGGTGATTGTGATGGTGATTGAAAATGGTTTTGCATATTTTAAAGCTCAAAATACACAAGATTGAAATCTCGTACTTAAAATAGAGTCGCAACCCGATTCAGCTCAACCAGGAAATTTAGGTACAGTTTTCCCTCCGAGTGGTAGGCCATACCTTAAGTAGAGATTCCGAGTTCGGATGATTCTATCTATTTTACATTGGCCAAGTTAAAAGTTTCATTCTTTTTTATTCGATTTTAATCCACCCTATTTATTGTATTTTTTATTTATATATTGTGTTAGCACGTCATCAAGTATTCAAAGCGGTAAACAAATTATTAGAGTCATCCCAAATAAAATGCAGAAATTAAAGAATAATTACATGGCTTTTCAAATCCTATACATTTATCTATGCAATAAATAAAATACCCAAAGGCCTAACACACATCTATCCTAAATCTACATGCACCAAATGGTTAGCACAAATACAATACGTTGTACGAGGTATACCACGTAACATGCATAATCAGTGGACCAAACAAGACTCGAGTTAGCGTGAGCATGGCATATTTATTTTACAATTTATGGAGCCCGATTGGATGGCTAAAAATGGTGTTTGAACGGTGTTTGTGAGAAAATCCCGTTTTATCCACATTCTAGACTCAGTTTGTTATTTTAACCGGATTATTAGTGAAAATGCCACATATTATGGGGCGAGGATTGTTTTTGGGGAGTTCTGCACTCCCGTCGTTGCCCTATACATCCTAACTTCAGAAATTAAACTAGGTCAAAAACTGAACAAAAACGAACATGCTATCTAGAACCTAATACCGCCAGCACTATGAATGAAGCTACCGGCGGCATCATTGATGCCGCTGGAGATTTCATTTACACAGGCTTGTGAAATAACTTTCTGGGCACCATAAAGAAAGGATCCCACAAGAAAATAGAGTCGTTGGGGACAAAGGAAGCACTTGGCGGTATCACTCATGTCGATGGCGATATGAATTATACCGTCGGCGGATTCAAATGTCTCCAGCGGGTTCACTTTCTTGCAGCAGCAGTTTACAGTCGAAAAATGACTGAAAACCTAAAACTAAGCATAAAACAGCAAATAAACACAACAAACAAGTAAAATGGAAGCCAAAGAGCTATAAGACTCATAATTTTTACCTCGGGGCTGTGAATCCACCTTTTCGTGATCCAAATGACACCTCCGGGGATCTCGAAATGATGATTTGGGTAGTAAGTGTGGGATTTAAGTCTCTAAATCCTATTATGGTGATTTTAAACCTAAAATCTACTTAGATATTAGAGAGTTCAGTGAAGAAAAACCAAGAAAAGATGGATTAACTCCCATTTTCTTACCTTTTCTATACCTTATCCCACTAAAACTAACTGGAATTTGCTAAAATCTCTCTAAGATTTCAAGTTGGGAGTTGCTAACCCTTATTTCAGCTGAAGAAGGGTCCTTATATAGGCTAAAATTTGATGGAAACTGACTTTGATCAATTATTCGGTGGGTATCGAGCAAGCATGTCAAAAAGCTGTCTGCTATAGAAAATCATGCCGCCGACGGCATGGATGATACCGTCAACGGTATCGCTGAAGCTGCTAGTGGCTTCAACTTCTGCCAAGTCTAAAAGCAAGGCATGGCCTAGCCTCAAAAGGTGAAAAGGTGGTCAATCCGCCTAAAAAGGTGTTTTAGCGGGATTTTTTTTGTATAATTAGGGCTATTCTTGAATTTTCAAGGGTATTTAGGACTAAATTAATTTTTAGGTGCAAATCATCAGTTTGAACTCCCACCGGACGTGTTATCTGACACGTCAAACTGAATTTTTTTGAAAATAAAATTTGTAAAGAATTTTTTATCGGTAACAAAAATTCTAAAAAAGAATTTTTATCATCAGTTATAAAATCGAATATACGTCATCATCGTCTCGTGAGAGGGACTGTAAAATTCTGTGCTCACAGCAGGTTTATTAAATATAAATAAACTGATATTGGACATCATAAGCATCATGGTTGTGTGTAAACTAACCACATCTTTATGCAGCCATAACATTTGTGTGTGACATCTCATTTTATTTCCCTAGCTATAGGACCCTATCGAGACCGATGAGTCCACCTGGGCTCAACCCTTTAGCTAGAACAAACCAAGACCAATGAGTCCACCTGGGCTCAACGCATGAGTCAAAATAACAGAGAACGGTGAGTCCACCTAGGCTCAACCCATGAGCCGGAATAAACTAAGACCGGTGAGTCCACCTAGGCTTAACCCATGAGCCGAAATAATCGATACTGGTAAGTCTACCTAGGCTCAACTCGTGAGCCGGAATAAACCAAGACCAGTGAGTCCACCTCGGCTCAACCCATGAGCCGAAATAATCAAGACTGGTGAGTCTACCTTGGCTCAACTCATGAACTGGAATAAACCAATACCAGTCAGTCTATCTAGGCTCAACACCTTTGACCATAGAGTCAAATCACCTTTGACCACCGAGTCAATCCCTAGAGTGACCATACCATATAGTTGTCTACAATACCCACTTGTGTCCTAGCTTAAATGACCTTCAAGTCATCATCTTCATTTAGTGCTTGCTTAACCTGTTGTAGTAGTACATGTTGAATCTTCAATTCTACAATTAAGGCTCCACCACTGGTAAGAGCTAACCCCATATTCATATCCTTTAGTGCCATCATTGTCTTTCTACTGAGAGTATCTGCCACTATAATAGCCTTTCCTGGATGGTAATCAATAAGGCAATCATAATATTTAATGAATTCGATCCAACTTCTCTGCCTAAATTCAACTCCTTTTGTGTTGGCAAATATTTCAAGCTTTTGTGATCTGTATAAATATAACATTTTTCTCCATAAAGAAAGTGTCGCCAAATTTTTAAGGCAAAGACTATTGCAGCCATTTCCAAATCATGAGTAGAATAATTCCTTTCATGATAATTCAATTGCCTGGAAGCATAGGCAATCACTTTCCCTTCTTACATCAAAACACACCCAAGACCACTATACGAAGCAGCACTATAGATTATAAAGCCTTTTCCAGGCTCTGGTTGGGTAAGGATGGTACTTTTGTCAACATCACCTTCAACTTCTCAAAACTTTCTTGGCACTTGTCATTCCACTCAAATTTTGCATTCTTTTAAAGTAGTTTAATCAGCGGGGCAGCAATGACTGAAAATCCCTTCACAAATCTTCTATAATACCCTACTAAGCCAAGGAAACTTCTGACTTCTATAGAGTTCTTTGGCGGTTTCCATTCTACAACTGCTTTTATCTTTTTAGGATCCACTTTAATTTCTTCTGCAGAAACAACATGGCCTAAGAAAGAAACTTCAAGCAAAAATTCACATTTGCTAAGTTTAGCATATAATTTATTTTCCCTCAAGGTTTGGAAGACTATCCGCAAATGTTCATCATGCTCTAACCATGACTTAGAATATAGCAAAATGTCATCAATGAAATCCACTACAAACCTGTCTAAATATAGGCAAAAGACACGGTTTATAAGGTCCATAAATGCTGCTGGTGCATTAGCTAGACCAAATGGCATCACCAAAAATCCATAGTGCCCATATCTGGTTCGAAAAGCCGTCTTTGCAATATCATCATCTTTCACTCTCATCTGATAGTAACATAATCTCAGATCAATCTTGGAGAAGTATTTGGCACCCTTGAGTTGATCAAATAAGTCTTCAATCCTTGGCAATGGATACTTGTTCTTCACTGTCAATTTATTCAACTCCCGGTAATTAATACATAATCGGAGCGACCCATCTTTCTTCTTAACAAACAACACTGGTGCACCCCACGGGGATATACTCGGGCATATGAATCCATTGTCTAACAATTCTTGCAACTGGATCTTTAACTCTTTCAGTTCAGCAGGCGCCATTCTGTATGGTGCTTTGGATACTAGTGCGGTACCCTGTAATACATCAATTGCGAATTCTACCTCTCTTTTCGGTGGCAACCTCGATAGTTCTTCTAGAAATACATTGGGAAAATCATATACCGTAGGAATATTTTGCAATTCTAACTCATCTTTCTTCGATTCTAGAGCAAAGATTAGGTAGGCCTGACATCCCTTCCTAACCCGCCTTTTAGTCTTCATAAAAGAAATTATGTTACAGAGATAATATGATCTTTCCTCCACGGTAACTATTTCTTCTCCATCAGAAACTTGAAGTGACATTATTTTATTTTTGCAATCCACTACAGCTCGATGTTCCGATAACCAATCCATTTCTAAGATAACATCGTAATCTCAGAAAGGTAACTCAATTAAATTTACAAGGAAAAGTTGATGTTGAATCATAATAGGGCAATTCATATACACTTTGTTTACTATCATACTATACCCTAAAGGATTAGTCACTTTAATATTTTCTCCTAATTCTTTTATATGTAACCCTTTCTCTTGTGCTAGCGCAGTACATATATATGAATGAGATGAACTGGGATCTATAAAAGCATAAACATCATGATTAAAGAATGAAAATTTACAGACAATAACTTCAGTAGATTCTCAAGTCTCAGGCCCTTGGATTGCATAACTTTGCGCCACTCCTCCCAGTCTACCACTCTACGGTGCTTGTTGAGTCACATCATGTCCACTTGCCTCACTAGCCTTTCCTCTTCCCCTTCCTCTTTCACCTTGCATTGTAGGAGTAAGAACTACGATAGGTACAGATGTACTTATCTTTCTTTGAGGACAATTTGTGATCAAATGTTCGCTCAAGCCACATATAAAGCAGACTCTACCTTTTCCCCAACATTCCCCTGTATGTATCCTTCCACAATTAGAACATTGTGGAATATTTCCTCTGCCTCGACCTGAAGGTCTACTAGCCGCTGACCCCATACTTGTGGTTTGTCTCAATGGAAACCCTCTGAAATGAGATTGTGTTTGTTCTGATGTTCCCTTCTGTTTCTTACTTGGAGATTCTGAACTAGCTGGACCCTGCGACCCCTTTTGAAATCTAGATCTTTTATCCATTCTTTGTTGCCTATCTGAATTGATCTTCTCAATGCCTGTAGCAGCATTAACCAAGTCATTGAACACCCTAATCTTTTATGCAAGTAAATGCACTCTAATTTCATCACTCAGCCCATCCTTGAATCTCTTACATCGCATTACTTCACTGTCAATGATATCACGAGCATACCTCTCGAGTTTGAGGAATTGAATTTCATATTCTGATACAGTCATTTGTCCTTATCTTAAAGATAAGAACAGTTTCCTCTACTCATCTTTGAATCGTTTGATAACATACTTATTATCAAATTGTTCCAAGAAAAGACCCCAAGTGATTTCTCCGGTGCGCCTTTCTCTCACAATGTTATCCCACCACCTCCTTGCTTGTTCTTTGAGTATACCTTGCACACAGTCTAATCTCTCTTCATCTGTAAAATGAAGCCTAGTTATACACCATTTAGTATGATCAAGCCAATCTTTTGCAAATGCAGGATTTACTATCCCCTTTGAAGTCATCAACCAGAAGCTTCTTGATTCTTTCAAGAGGAGTTCTCTCCTCTCTTCTTTCAATGTAAGGTACTACAGGAACTTGAGGGATTGGTATGTTTTGAAGTACTTATGTGATTACTTCAGTAGTCATATGCTGAAGTAAAGCAGCTTATGCTGGAGTAGGTTGTTCGGGAAAGCCATGAACTGGTGGAGGTGCATGTCTTTGTTCATCCCTATGCCCAATATGGACTGTACTCTCAGCATCCTCTTCCTCATTCTGATTGTGACTACTACTAGCCATTACTTATTCCTGAAAATTGGACCAACGTAGATTAAATAACTAACATAACATATTTATATCCTAAATGGCATGTACATACTAGTCCTAGAATCGCCTAAACCTCACTCTGATACCAATAAATGTAACACCCCCTTTATAGGGAGTGCCACAGTAACGATAACCTTCGACATCTTATTTACTAATTCAGTAAGTTTCACATTAATACTTAAACAAATTCACTCTCAATACTTATATATGTTAATTCCAAAACTTTAACATTCATAAATACACGCTAGAAGTTATAACTCCAAATATCAACAATATACAATTCACACTTCTCACACTATCTAGTACATGCCATTATTCTACAAATCATAATATTACATTAAAATACAAATCCACCTCGAGTCTTTCCTTGTATGCTCTTCAAGCTGATCCACTTATACCACTTTGGTCTAAGCTATCTATAAATCTCCACCTACGTGTAGAAAAATAACTACACACTAAGCAATTTGCTTAGTGGTGTACAATAATTTCGATTTCATAAAGATTTAACACAAAATACATTTACTTGTGCTAAAAAAAATAATAAAAGCATATTTTGAAACCAAATATATAAAATTCAAATACACACATTTTAACAAATAAATCCGTTATTCAATTTACTTAAATTGTATCATATTATTCTTCATTTGCCCAAAGTAAACTAAGCAGTGATAACAGTATTGGATACGGGGGCGGCACTAAGCCCGAAGCCGAAGCTCCAAATGTCGGCACAAAGCCCGAAATTGAAGCTTCAATATCAAAATCTCGGTCAAGACTGAAGCTGAAGCTTCAATATCAATATATTTTTTTTATCAAAATACAGGCCAAAGCCTGAAGCTAAAGCTTCAATTATTTGTACAGTACTGTACCCCCCTTTATTGGCACCAATCTACCCGGATTCATTTCCTACTCATTTACTAAGGGCAATAAATCAAATTAACATCTTAAAAATTCCTATATAAACCATCAAACATAATTCAACATAACTTCAATAATTAAGAAATTCAAATCCTAAGTTTTAAAGCATCAAACTTCAATTAAAACACAATAAAATCAACATTCATATTTTTTAGAAATTTCTAGATTTTGTAACCAGACTTCTCCTGCATTGTTCACTATTAAAACATCATCCAATTGAAGAAGTTTCCTATAAACATAATTATCCACATGTCTCAGCTTTCCAAATCCATCAGAATCACAGAAATCCAAATTTTATAACCAAAGTTATGATCAAAATACTAAATAGTGTACAAAGCTGAGATTTTCCGAAAACAGATTTCATGACTCAACTTCAAACGAAACTTTCACATTGAAAACAAATGAAAATCAATAAGGTTTCTTTTGAACTTATATTCCTTAGTTTCTGTAGATATCAAAAGAATCAAGAATCATCGAAATCAGATTTATATAGCAAGAGAAAACATTAAAACAAAACAGGGATACAAATCTGGAAATTTTCCAAGAAGTCGAGAAATCGAAATTAGAGACACAAACCTTTTTTCTAAACTCGTTCTAGTTCTCTTCCACCTATTTCCCTTGTCCTTTACTAGTATTAGCTTCCTCTACAATAGCCATGTAATAATTCTATCAAGATATTGTATAAATAAACTTCCTAATACGATATATATGTTTAATCTACCATGAATTCTACTAATTAAGTTTTAATTTCATAAAAAATCACTCATCTCAAATTCGGGTTACTATTCATCCAAACCTTAAGACCAGAAATCCTCTTCTTCTAACCTTGATTCACTGAAATTGGTGATGATAGAGGACTTAAGAATCGATTTCTAACAAGAATTCAAAGTTTAATGGAAGAAATTGGGAGTTTTGTGGTTTGTGAAATTTGAAATAGGAACAGAGGGTTGAAACAAAGAGCAGGAGATGGAGATGATGAAGAAGAAGAAGAAGTTGGATATATATATATATATATGTATATATATTCCAATAATGCCCTTGAACAATTAATTAAATGCCTAAATCAACCCTTCTTAATTAAATTACTTCCTTTTATCTTATCTCCAGTAATAATAATAAATAATAATTTTCATGATATTTTAATACCATAATAATTTACTCTAAGTAAATCCTAAAATTTTAGGTCGTTAAAGCAATGACTGGGCTACATGGACCAAAGAAGTCATTCATTTTGACGTCTACATGGAGAAGAACCACCTCAAGGGGCTGTGGTGAAAAGGGTGACATGACTCTTTGGTTAGAAGCCCAAGTCGGGGTGATCATGCTATGGAGAGCTGCAAGAGCACTGGATGGAGGTTGGAGTGGTACCCGAGACCCAGCAAGATGCATGCGTCCGCTCTTTTGTCATTTCATTACTGACCATGCTATTCTTCCCCATTTCCAGTAGCAAGATTAATTACGGATTGATCTCTGTTGTTGAGGATGTGGCGAAGATCAAGGAGAAGAACTGGCCTAGGGCCATTCTAGCTCATATGTACTGTGGACTGAACGTGGGGGCCCAAAAGAAAGAAAAGGTCCTCCACTTGAACCATTTGCTTCTTTTGGTTTATCTTTTTGAGTAGTGCTTTATCATCATGGTTTATTACTTTTCTTTTTGTATGTGTTGAGCCTTTGGACTGATTGGCTGTCAATTGTGTAGGTTTAGGCCTTTTAGCACCAAATCCTCTCCTCAATTAAGTTCGAGACCACGGTGCCACTAGGTTCACATTTTCTCGATCGGTGGTGCGGGAGTGTTGCAGGATTCAACAAGTATTCTACCGCCTATAGAGAGGCACTGAGGAACTTACAGATCGGCTTGGTATACTTCTTTGACTTTTAGCCCTGTCTTACATTCAATAAAACATTAGCCAAAAAAACACATTCATAAATTTAAATTGCTTACATTAGCTTACTGCTTGATTAATTAGTTAGGTCATCAGTGAACCTTTTGAGGAGGTGTCCAACTGTGCTGCTATCCTAACGGTCCAGTGGGAGGTGGATGACTGTAGGTTCTTGATAGAGTGCCCCTTGGCTTTGCCTTGGTATTTGGGGGAGAGAGTTCATGGTTGGAGGGATGTTATGCCTTCTACTAAGCCAGTGCCTGTGGACCCCCCGACGGGCCTTTGGTGGCCTTATTTGACTATCACTAGTGTATCCGACAAGGCTAATTATTTGGATGGTAATGGTCATGTGGTTGAAAGTGTCCCTGGCCCTTATAATGGCCACATGTCGCATTTGCCTAGATGTGCCCTCTTATCCATTCTAACGATTCTATCACCTTCCTTGCAAAAAAGAGGAAGGAAGAGTAGAACAGGCAAATGCACAACATCATTGATGAGAGTGATGAGGATGATGATGAAGAAAGTGGTGGTGGCGAGGGTGATCCCAGGGGGGGGATAAGGTCGGCGAGGATGCTCTGGTGGTCCATGAGGAGTGCCATTCTTTTGATGTGAGATCATGCTTTTTTACATATATTCTGTATTGTTTGGTTCTAAAATGGTTGCTTATTCTTGTCCTCCGTGTTGCTTTTATTTTTCAGGAACCTTCGAGGAAGAGAGGTCGGCCCGAGAGCATCGGAGTATGAGGCTGGGGTAGACCCGAGTGCTGAGTTTGTAGAGGGGCACCTCTTGACTGCTTTAGAGACTTATTTCAACTTATGAACTCAAGAGGCGACTTTTGAACTAGGGAGATCACCCTGAGCAGCCATTCGTTAAACTTTATACCAATAAACACTACTTACGTAAGTCTTGTGCAAACGTGAACATATTCGTATGTGCGTGCGACAACTCCTTTATGGATCCCTTTTGATTGCCTTTTTGGATTTTTCAAGTTTCACTTGCTGAGGTGAAGCGGTTGGCTGGAAATGCCTTTGCTCTCTGGGATACTCTTATTTCTCAGACCTTTCTTGCTCAGGTATATCCCCTACTATGATGTTACATCATAAAATAAAATGCATGTATGAATATTATGAATGATATGGATTGTTATTACTTCTCTGTCTCTAGGATTTTATGGCCCTTACGCTGGCAGATGCTAATGCAGCCCAGTGGAGGTACCAGGAAGAAATATGGGCACTTCGACGCCATATGAGTGAGTTAGAGAGTCAGTTGGATGCTACTTTGCATGAGAGGAGAAGCCAACATAACATGGATCGCACAACTCTGGCAGAGCCAAGTCTTAGGGGAAAGAAAGTGACAGTTGGTCGGCGTTTTGGCGATGATCCTGAGAGTATATGGAGCCTTACGGGGACTTACAAGAATGTGGACTGATTCTTCACCAATGGTGTGGATATCTCGTCTCACCCGCCCGACTGTGGTGATCAGTTCTAGATTTACCTACTGATTCCTACTTCCCTTTTTTTTTTTTTTTTTGCTTAGTTATGGATTTTGTAGTTTGGATTTGTGCCCCCGATACATTATGTCTGAATGCTTTTCAGTTTGATTTTGGATTTTTGGATGATTTTGTCTTTTGATTTTATCTTTGGATATTTTGGTACTTTTACGCCTTTGGGCTTTTGGTTTTCTAAAACAAATGGATGCTTGGCTTTGAACCACTTTTAAGAACAGATTACAAAATTTTTACAGGTTATGGACAGCTGTGAAATGGCTAAAACATGTCTGGAATTCGTAGAAAATGATGTCATGCCTTTTGCAGCATCATTGATATCACCATCCATATGAAAATCTAATTTGCTAAATAATTTAGATGAAGTCGCCTATAATCCATACCGCCGGTGGCTTCAATCCACATCGCCGGCGACCTCACCTATATCGCCAGTGGCATCAATACCCAGAAACTCAAATTTCAACCATTTTCTCTAATTCAATCATGGAAAACCACAATCAGCTGCTATGGGGCTTCCTGGAAAGCCTGGGAAATGCAGATTGGAAGAAGCTAGAGAAATTTCGGCTATAGCGCTTTTGATATATCGCGACATGGCCCGTTAGTCCCGAATTCCTTCGCACAACGTTGACTTTCTATGATCGGATGGATCATGTGTTTCGATTTTTCTCATTCGAGCTATGACCCCTATTTGAGGAGTTCCATACCATATTGGGGGTTCCATGCCCCAATAGCGTGCCCATGGTAATCCCAGATTTTCACTTTCGTATGGATAGCGTGCTAGAGGGCTGTGAAATCTGGACTCCGTGGACCCAAATTCTATCCCGACTGCCTGACCAACCCAAATTCTATCTTAGTGTAGTTTTGGAGTGGTACGGAGGGCCCCCCAAATCTCATCTTGCCTGGCCTTATATGGTTTTATTGTTACTTTTATTGGAGTTCATGTGCGGAGTGGTCCCTGTTGCTCCATTCAGGCTGATTTAGCTTATCGGACCTATGTCAGCAGGAGCTTCTCCCATAGCTGTGGGGTTACCTAAGACCCTGCTAAATATAGATGTTGCTTTCATCGACCCAACTCTTATCGGTGACCATCTTACATTGTTGCAGGTAATCATTCTCTTCCATCTTATAAATTGCTCACTTCTTCCTACTCCTATCTAAAATTGGTTTACAAGTATGGTTGATAGAGAAGCTGAAGCTAAAGAAGGCACTGCGAGGGAACCCAAAGAAGTACCTACCTATCCATCTTAGGGAAAGGGGGCTTATGTGAGTAGATTTTGATCAATTAACGGTTGAAAGTTGGGTGCCTAATCTGAAGGGGTATACTAATTCACAGATACAGTTGGTTAGCCTATGGTGGTGGATCTGAGATGTGATTGTTGAGTCTTGGACATCCTGTGTTCAGTTTCTAGGTCTAGAGAGGATTACTTGCTATACCCATATTGGCTGTGCCGTTAGTATGACAAGCGGCAGAGAGTTCCGATCAAGCTACATGAGAACCACAATGGTGTGTACAAGTCCAGATGGGTGGACCACATTCGGAAGAAGTGAGCCCGGGAGGCCATCTACGAGACTTTTGACTATGCTCATGTGGAGACCATTGAGACTGATTTACACTACAGAGAGTGGCTTGCAGAGATTAGACATCTGACGACTCAATCTGAGTAATTATGGGCCCGCTTTGAGGGAGAGAGCGCTGAGTAGGGACATGGGCCCTTTTCCACTAACACCTTGCGGAGGATTTCTAGATATTATGATGATGATGCAGGGAGTTTGGCTTGAGATGCACTTTCTTTAGTTCTATCTTTTGCATAGGCTAGTCAGGGTGACAGACCTATCAAACTTTATTTTATTATTTGTCTTTTTATTTGGTTCTAATTTTTGCATTGGCTGCCCCTAGGGGTTTTTAATCCATCAAACCTTGCCTTAACTTTTGCCTCGACCGCCCTTTTCGGGTTTTCAATCTAGCAGACCTTTTCTGACTTTTGCATAGACCTTGCTCTTTTAAGTCTATTAGAATTATTTATCTTTTATTTATTTTGTTACGCGCATGATTTGGAATAATGTGAACTCTGCATTCTGTTCACTTGAGCTGTTTTGACCGTATGGATACAACATTCACATAGGCATAAGGATTCAGAATCCAGCAAAAGAGATACTTTCATTAAGTAAAGTAAAATAAAGTACATGATGTTTGGTAAACATTCCCATTTACTTAACTCCCGGTGCCAACTAGCCTAGATTGGTTTTCTAGAAAGCACTCTCTCTTTTCTCACTTACCCTAATTTTTGCCTAGATCACCCTTTTCGGGTTTTTGATCTAGCGGGTTTATCATATCCCCTAATTTTTGCACGACCAGTTTGCAGAATACCAAACATCGGGTGTCACCCTAATTTTTTCTTGATTAGTAAAAGAATGAAAGGCGGGTGATTATTATATCTATTTTTTATGAACCGCTTTTCTGATTTATTTCTTTTCATTAGATGTGATAACGCTTAAGCCTGTCCTAGTTCATGGGGTTCATAAATTCATTCCCGTCTATATCTATGAGCTTAGCTGCCCCTTTACTGAGCATTTTCTTGATCACATACGGTCCTTCCCAATAAAGCCTGAATTTAGCCCTTGCATCAGTGGTGGAAGGTTTCAGCTGTTTAAGGACTAGATCTCCAGCTTTCAGGGGAAACTTCTGGTGTCTAACCCTGCTA
The DNA here is from genome assembly GCA_947683365.1 of Euphorbia pulcherrima. NCBI lineage: Eukaryota > Viridiplantae > Streptophyta > Magnoliopsida > Malpighiales > Euphorbiaceae > Euphorbia > Euphorbia pulcherrima. The sequence goes on from CANTUS010000013.1 coordinate 13,237,057, forward strand.
TTGTAACCTCAAGCTATATGCTATTGATACATCTGGAGGTTGTCTAAAGCCCTTAAGCTCTGCTCATCCATCATGTTCAGCTGCTCAAACCTTGCCCAAGTCCATTCGGATTCTTTTAGTTTAGCCTCTAATTTGACCCTCAACGAGCTTACTTGAGTTTTAATTGGTAAAATAGCCTCCATTCCATAGGCCAGGGAGAAGGAAGTTTGACCGGTCAGGGTGCAGACACTTGTGCGATATCCCAAATGGCAAAAGGTAGCTTGTCCGCCCAATCCTTGTAACCGAATATCATCTTAGAAAGGATCTTCTTTATAGATTAATTGGCTTCCTCAACAGCCCTATTGGATTGTGGTTTGTACGGAGAAGATCTCTGGTGCTCAATTTTGTATTTGTCAATCAGATCGGCGGTTGCTCCTTGAAACTGTACCCTATTATATGAGACTATGTGATGCAGAAGTCTATACCGAGCGAATATGTGCTTTTCTATGAACTTGGCCATCTTTTTGGAGGTGACATTGGTGTAGGATTTGGCCTCTACCCACTTAGAGAAATAGTCCACTGCTACCACAATAAATTTGTGCCCATTTATTGATGAAGGGAGAATTTCACCGATTATGTCTATCCCCCATGCCGAGAAAGGCCAAGGAGTAGAAAAATGATAGAGCTTGGTGGGTGGTAAATGCTGCATATCACCATAAATTTGGCATTAGTGACATCGCTTGAATTGAGCGATAAAATTGGCCGTTAGGGTGACCCAAAAATATCCCAACCGCGGAATTTTCTTGGCGAGAGCGAGACCATTCATATGAGGGCCACAATCACCAGCTTGGACCTCATCAGTCATCTTTTGAGCCTTTGATTTGGTTAAGCAATGAAGTAGTAAACCGTCACTGGTGCGCCTGAATAGATCATTATTGACAATCCAGAATTGGACAGTGAACCGCCTTAGAGTGGTACAGTCTGAGTCAAAAGAATCAGGAGGATATTGTCTAATTTAGAGAAATAGGATGATGTTAGAGTACCATCAGGGCTCAGTTGAGATAGCGAGGACCTGCTGAACCGGCTAAGCATGGTAGGGGAACTTAGTCGATAATAGAACCAACGGACGGATAGGCTATTGCTGGGGTCCTTCCCAAAAAGGGTTCAGGGTAGCCAGAGAGTGAGCCATTTGATTTGCATCTCGAGGGACGTGGTAATATAAGCAAGAGGTGAACTTCTCGCATAAGCCTCGGACTGCCTCGATATAAGGGTTAAGAGAGTCTTCTTTGATTTCCCAATCTCTGACAACCTGACGATCATAAGAGCCGAATCTCTGATTACAGGCACCATACAGGGCCTCGACCTGAAGGAGAGCTTTGAGACCAAACAAACATGCCTTATATTCAGCCCTATTATTGGTGACAATAAATTCTAAGAGTTTGGACAACAGGATGATTTCATTATCTAGTGTGATAATGATAACTCCAAGGCCTGCTCCCCATTTATTCACAACACCATCAAAGTACATAGTCCATACACGCTTGACAATTTTAACAGAGGTGAGCTTATCATCAGGAAACTCCAGGTTCTATACATAATTAGAGTCAAGGGGTTGAATTACCAAGAATTCTGCCACTGCCCGCCCCTTAATACCTTTTTCATTACATACTGAATGTCGAACTCAGAGAGGAGAAGCAACCATCGAGATAGTTTACTGGCTAGAGTGGGGGATTGACAAAGATACTTTATAGGGTCAATCTTAGCCACGGCCTGGACTCGGTAGGATTGGAAATAATGGTGCAACTTTTTAGTGAGCCAAACCATGGTGGTGCAAGTTTTCTCCACAATCGATTATCGGGTTTTATAATGCAACAACTTCTTGCTCAAGTAGTAGATCGCATGATCCCATTTATCATCATGTTTCTGGACAAGCATTGCCCCTATAGAAGACACTTCGATAGCCAGGTATAGGATCAAAGGTTTCTCGGGGATGGGGGGTTTTAGAACGGGTGGGTCAATAAGATAAGCTTTGATTCTATCAAACGCCACTTAGAACTGATCATTCCATACCACTGGTTGCTACTTTCTTAATAGTTTAAAGATAGGTTTGCACATGGTAGTGAGGCGGGCAATGAACCAACTGACGTACTGTAAGGAGCCTAAAAATGACCGAACTTCTTTCTCTATTTTTGGCGGAGGCATATCCTTAATGGCTTTGTCCTTATCGGGATCCATTTCAATTCCTTTCTAACTAACCACATGTCCCAATAACTTTCCTGAAGTAACCCCAAACATACACTTCTTTGGATTCAGGTGGGGATTATACTTCTCAATACGGGTCATAAATCTATCGAGAATAGCGGGGTGCTCTTCTCGGGTAGCAGATTTCACAATCATATTATACACATATACCTCTACCTCTTTATGGATCATGTCATGCAAGAGGGCGGTTATGGTGCGCTGATAAGTGCCCCGACATTCTTTAACCCAAATGACATTACTTTAAAGCTATAAACCCCCCATTCAGTAATGAACACCATCTTAACCTTATCGATTATATCCACCAGAATCTGATTATATCCAAGAATTCATCCATAAATGAGTACATGGCTGCCCTACCGGCATTTTCAATCAAAACATCGATGTGAGGAAGCAGGAAGTCGTCTTTAGATGAAGCTTTATTGAGATCTTGGAAGTCAACACAAACTTGGACCCTACCATCTTTCTTCCGAACTGAAACTATGTTAGACAACCAAGTCAGGTATTTTGTAACTTTGATAAAACGTGCCTCGATTAACCTCAAAACCTCTGTCTTAACCTGATCTACCCATTCTGGTCTTAACCGATGGAGCTTCTGCTTGACAGGCCTAAACTTAGGATCGGTTAGAATTCTGTGCTCGGCAATGTGACGATTCACCCCAGGCATATCTTTGTACGATTAGGCAAAAGCATTAACATGTCTTTTAAGCACTTTTATTATCTCACTTTTTTATTTGGGAGTTAAGTTGTTAGAAATGGTTACCATTTTAGGGTTGTCATCAGTACTTAGGTTTATTTCATTTAAAGAAGTATCACTAATACCAAAACATTATGCATATGGTTATGTGAAGCATGGATCCATAAGGGAAAACATCAAACAAGTAAGCAAAACGAGAGTCATTCATTGATTAAAAGCCTTATAGGTGACATTGTTTGCATCGAATACATCAAAAATATTGAAAATTACATCATCCATGGTGTCCTCCTCCATAGGTGTAGGGGCTTCAGTGGTAGTGTTAGAAGTAGGTAAAGCATCCTTTGTAGTCTTCATCAGAATGGCATCTAGGTCACATTCTAGAGCCTTCTTCTAGTCGGCAGTGAGTGCCAGTTCCCGGGACAGGTTAGCTTTCTCAGTCAAGGACCTAGTGAGCTTCTTCACGATCTCGGTCATTGAATCCTCTTCCCTAGTTTTCTCACCCTTCCAACCTTTCTTCATAAAAAATGCCATAACCTGAGTTATAGCATCTATAACATCTTCAACTTCCTGATCCATGGGCTCTTCTTCACTTCCCCCAGACTCATTCTCAGGATACATCTTTCCCTTTCCCTTGAAGTTATCAGAAATGACATTGATAGGCACAACAAGTTCAGTGGGTTCTGGTTTAGCGGAAATAATAATGATCTTAAAACCAGCTTTAAAATCATAGACATCCTTAAAGATCTCAAAACTAGGCCATATTTTCCCGTTATGCTCGATAGGGTCAGGTTCTCCCTTATAAGGCCTCTTGCCTTAAATTTTGCAAACAGTCATCATGCAACAGTATCCAACATGGACATGATGGTAGATCTTCTTAGGCTTATACCCTAACCCTCCACTGCAGACTAGCACCTTTGTTCTAGGGCCTCAATAATTCCCTACTCGTAAATTCCACAACCCTTACCAGGCTTAAATCCATCATGCTTCATCAGTTTCCCAGCGCTAGGGTAGAGGTAACCATGCCAAGAAGGAGCTGACTTTTCAGATTTATGTACTACAATAACATGAAGGGCTTTATCCAACTTAGCTTTGGCTTCCATAACAGCCACAACAGAAGCAGCGTCAGCCTCAATAACTCCAAACTTATTCTTATGGATAAACTTAACTTTTTTATGGAGGGTGGAAGGAACTGCGCCCAAGGTGTAGAACCAAGGTCAGCCAAGCAATAAGGAATAGGTGACTGAAATGTCAAGGATAGTGAACTGCACTTTACTTGTAACCCCTCCAACAATAACTTCTGCTTCAAAGACCCCAATTACACCACGCTTTGAGTCATTATAAGCCTAAATTATAGTGTTTGATTTTTGAAGCATTTCCTGTGATAGGCCCAGATGAGGGATAACTTTAGAGGGCATAGAATTAAGGCAAAACCATCATCCATTATGACACAGGTATGGTCTTATCGAGAATCTGAATATTGATAAATAGAGCCCTATTGTGGCCTTTGCCTTCGACCGGGAGATCAAAATCATCGAATTGATCTATAGTGCCTTTCTTGGAGGGATAGCCTCCCCGACCCTGGCGCAAATTTCAATAATAGAAGTGGTCGGAGTGGCTTTGAGATTAAGCAGTCACTTAATAAGACCCTTGCGATGCCCATCAGAATCAATGACCAACTGCCAGATGTTATAGCGATCTTGGGTATTCTTGAGTTGATTGATTAGAGGATCAACCTCGAGGCTTGTCGAAACATTCGGAGGCAGAGAAGGAGGCCTTGTAGAGGTGCCTACTCCTTTGGGAACCAAATTCTAATTTAAGCAGAGATAGCGATCCTCAGGCTGGTACACGCGGCCATTCCTAGTGATATTGAGAACATTATCGAGCAGGATACTCTGAGTGGCTCGTGTCTCGAAAGGATATAGCGGTTCATCAAGGTCTGAATCTGGGTCATGCAATTCATACCCATCCACACTGAAAAGCTCATTCTAGTCAACCTTGAACAATTCATTAGGCTTAAGAGCCACATGTGCATCCACTTTAAACAATTTAGTGCTCACAGATTTGGTCTCTTCGACTACCCCATCATCTTCATCGGAGTAATCATCCTTCAAAACAAAAGAATTGACATTAAAAAGTGGCTCTTTCTTGGTTTTCATCCTTTTAGCCATAAAAGGCTGGTTCTACTGCTTTCTTTCTTAGGTGGAGCAGGATCTACTTCCATACCGTAGACTGAATTAACCCTCGGATTAGCTTAGTTGATCAGATCAAAGATCGAGTTGGACTGGAGATCGAAATGGATAGCCAGAACTGAATTACTACCCCCTTGACTCGGGTGATTAGCTCAAAGATTGTAGCTTTCGGTAAGCCAGAATGGATCATTCCCACCTTATTCCTGAAGTTCGGCAGAGGGTTGTTCATGGTGCTCGGTGTTGGTCCCTGTGAGGGTCTTAGTTTGGTCAGAGGGGGGTGAATGACCCTTTTTCGTGAAATTAATAGACTTTAAAAATCTTAGTGTAGCGTGTCGGATTATGATTCGGGTGGTGGATTCGGATGATGCAAATATATAATTAATTATACAAAGAATTAAAGAGTAAGAAAATCAAACACAAGTATTTTATCCTGGTCCGGCCCTACCTACTCTAGTCCCCAGAGTTTCCTTCCTCTGAGCTTTTCACTAGTGAATTCCTTTCCAACTGGCAGGAACCACGCCTTACAATTTATCTTCGGATGGTAACCCCTTCCGAATGTAGGATATACCACTAGAATCACCAACTCCTAGCTGAGTTCTCTTGTCTTTAGCAGGATATACCACTTAGATTTCTACCTAAACCTAAGCTGAGTCCTACAGGGATATCCCACTTAAAGCACCTACTTCAAGTTGTATCCCAATCTCACTACTCACCCAAGTATGAGATTTTTTACACTTTGTTTTCTCAAAGGATTTGGTTTTAGATTTCCTCAAGTTTATAACTTCACTTGGGAATCCTTACAAATAGATTGTAAATGGTTTGATTCTTGGAGGGATTTGTAAACCGATTGCTTTCTAGCAAATTCTCTGTACATGCTTTCTTGAAATCAACCAGCGCCTTCTCAACTTGTGAAGCTTCCCTTTTATAGGCTTCCATCATAAATATAGTCGTTGTAGGTTGGTGAGCTATAGTTAGATCTTCATTGTTGATCAGGTAATTTGTAGCACTTCCAGAATCGTTGTTCAATCCGTTAGATAGAGATTTTGACCCTTTTGAATCCTTGGGATTGAGGCTAAAAAGTTGTCAGTGATCATTTTCCTTATATTTTAGTGACTCACTAACTTTTACGCCAATACCTTTTTAGTGTGAATTCTACGCGCCTTCTAATCGGTCTATATGAAAAAGATTGTTAGCTTTTTCTCTTTCCAGTGTTAGTCCTTCTATCCTTTTCTAAAAAGCGTGCAAGCTGTATTTTGTCTTGTATATGGGGAAAGGATCTTTGACTTGTAGACCAAAAGAATGGAGGGAATTTAATATTTTTAATTATTCCGTTTGTCTTGATATTAAGTCTTTCCGGATGTCTTAAGACTTAATATGTCCGAATCTATCTTGTTCCGGATGCTTGTGCAATCAGTTCTTCCGGATGCTATTTTGGGTGGTTTAAAGTTTGTTTCCTTTCCAAACTTTAACCGGATGCGTCCATTATATGCTTAGGTAGTTATTGTCACTTATCTTGGAATTTTGATGTTTTGGATATATGTCCGGATAAGTGACTTAGGTCTTTTTATACTTAGGTGTTTTGTTTACTTCAAACTTGATCCGGATTATTTGTTGTTCCTGATCATTGTTTCCAACAATCTCCCCCATTTGATGGAAACAAAAAACTAAGATATCTAAGTATAAGGAAAAGGGGTTCTATGATCTAAGTGTGATTCTTGATACTTAGTCATTTACAAAATTTTTTACTCCCCTATAATTTTAACATCCTTAACTCCCCCAACATTTTTCAATTCTAGCTTCTAATATTTTTATAGTACAATTACATATTATACTTTAGAAGCAATTTTTTTGTAATAGACTTTCACTATATATACTTCTGCTATTAACAATGGTTAACATCAATGAAGTCCAGTGATACAAGATACAAAAATATATAAGTGAGAAGAAATCTAGCTATTACAAATTTTACATTGAGGAACATAGCTATTCTATTACAAAGATTATTTCTTTCCAGATGTAGATGCTTCTCCCTTCTTTTCCTTGCCTTTGCCTTGTGCTTTAATTATATCTTCCCTATTTTTCTTGTCCCCCTTTTTATTTGCATCAGCTTGGGGATCAATAACCATGTAGGTTCTTCCATCCCAACTTTCTTGCCATGCCTTAGAGAAAATGGAGTAATCCAAGGTACCTTCTTTTCTTCACTCAATTATTGTATCTACTATGATAGGAGCAGGATGGAGGGATTAGAAGACCTTATGGAGTTGAGTATAGGACTTTGTGAGGTAAGGATGCATTTGGAGGATATATTCGCGATGCTTCTCATCAAAGTAGGGGAAGAGAGCTTTTAAGAGTGTGGAAATACCTTTGTGTCTGAAGAAGCTAGTATCTCTAATGTGTTGGATAAGGTCTTGAAGAACTGGGATGAGCTGACTTTCCGGAACAGAAGGTTTGGAAGATCCGAAAATGGATAGATTATACAGGCTGGATGCTTATTTCTCAAATTCTTTCCCAATGTCTCTCCGGCAGTTATGAACACTATTATTGACAGTCATTATGTCTTTATGAAGCTCTTTCTTGGCATTACTGATGACTGTATCCTTCCCATTCATTTGGCCTGCAAATTCGTGGGCAATGTTTTCCATTTGTTTTGCAAACAGCTTGGGCATATCTTCCTTAATGAACTTGGTCAAATTGTTCAACATTGCCTGTTGAGTTCCATTGAGGGTGGAGAGAGTGGATTTTTCTTCTCTTTCAATGATGATTTTATTTCAGTGGACAAATCAGTTGAGGAAGATGTGATTTTATCCATGAGTGTTGCACAATTATTGGTAGCTGTAGTATTAGCCTGATCTGTAAAATGATTAGCTCCTGCTAGATTTGCATTGATCTGTTCTAGTATCGGGTTTACTTTGGCAAGGGAAACCTCTGCCACTAGATCTACAGTTGGAAACTCCCCCACCTTCTCCTCTATTTTCTTGACACTTTCTTTTAGCTCCCTCATTTCATCCTTCAAATCCGGAGGTGAGAGTTGTTGAATTAGTACTTGCTCCAGGGATTTGAGATGCTTACAGATGTTCCAGAGACTTTACTTGATATAGCTCTCCTCATGTTCCTCATTGGTAGCTTCTTGGAGCATTTTTAGCTCGACCGTTATTTTTGTGGTTCTTGCTTGATTTATGCTAGTAGTTTGTATTTTGATTGGTCTAGCAAGAAGAGGAGATTCAGATCTGGAGCTAATTCCGGTCTCATCTAATTTGAATGATTCTTCTTTAGTGGATTCTTCTTCTTCTCCTCCTTTCTTCTCTTCCAACTGCTCCCCCAGATTGGCCTCGCCCCCTGAGTTCACTCTAGGAGTGTGCCCTTGGGAACCCAGACCAAGTCCCTCCTCCGGAATGGTTATTCTGGGCTGGACTCTTGTTCCTAAGATACACTTGGAGTATGTGTATCTAAGTTATCCTAATCTTTATCTTCTGTTTTAATAGTAGTAGCAGCATTAGTGTTTATATCAAGAGAAATTGTGTCAGGAATTACCTCATTGATTGGTGTTTGATCCTGAGCAACTGCTTTTTATCTTCTTTCCTCCACTTCCACAACCCCTTGATGACTGGAAATGTCCTCAGTCATCCCTTCATATGCCTTTTTAGGACTTTTAATTTCTCCCCCATGCGTGTTAGTAATGTCCTCAACACCCTCTCCATGTGCCTTTTCTAGACTTTTATCAGTGACTTTCTCAGCTTCCACATTTAGCAGATTTTTAGGAAGTGGTCCAGTTCTAGGCTGGAAGAATGATAGGCCTTCTTCCAAAATATGAGTAATGGTGTCTAAGTTAGTAGGAGCTACAAGGATTGGTTGAGTACCGGAAGAGCCTCGGGGTCCTTCTATTGTTTGCTTGTTGATCCGGTCATTATCCTTCATTGCCTCCTTGATTGTTTCGTACTAAGGATCATCCGAATGGATTTCTTTAGTTGATCCGGGCACATGCTTGCCCTTTATTTATTTGGCCTTGGCCAATTCAGCTTCCTTAGCCCTTTTAGCTACTTCCTCATCAATCATAATGCCTGCAGGCTTCTTGATTTTGCTCTTTTGGGCTATAACTGCCTCATTAAATATGCACCCTTTTCTTGTAAATTGTCTCCTTTTAGGTACCGGAGCCTCATCCTCTATTTCCACATCCTCTACTACTACAGTTGGGGTTTGAACAGATTTTCTCTTTTTATCTGCAGCTTTTATCAATCTCCTCCTCGGCTTAGGCTTCTCAGGGCTCTTCTTTAGTAGTTGAGTGAGGGTTTGAGTGTCCTTATCAAATTTCTCCACCAGAACCAAGGCAAGATCCGGTTGTGCCTTTGGCTTAGTGGTTGTAGCCTTCTTTGGAACTGGGGCATTTTCAGCCGGATCAACTGCCTTTCTTGCCTTAGTCTTCTTCTCATCTCATTGCCTCTTAGCCTTCTCCTCATTCTATTTTTCTTCTAAGCTCAGTTTCTTATAATTCTTTTCTAGAATTTCCTTTCCATTTATAACTTGGAATCCAAACTCATTGACTTCATTTCTTGTAAGGATTCTGGTTATTAGGGCACCATGAGAGTTTCTATGCTGCCTGAGATAATGAATGATCAGCACCGATATGTTTATCACCCTACTCTCCACCTAGTGTTGAAGAACACAATGGTGAAAAGATTACACTGTGGTTAGAGAGCCCTTTCAGATTAGAACCAGCATTACAAGGGCTTGTTGGAGGAATCTTGGCACTTCCAAAAAGTAGGTTGAGAACTTGTCACTAAAATAGTTTAGATGCAGCCACATCTTGGAGTCACACTTCGCTTGCAGTTCATCCCCATCATTTCTAAGCTGAACACAATCATTCTTTATATTTAAGAATTTCATGAAGAATTTAGGAGTGATGGTGATTTCCTTCCCTTGCACCTTTGTTCTGAGAACGTCGTGATAGGAGTGTACTCTTAAATTGTTGTAAAATTTGAGTACCAAGTTCGGATAGGTTAGGCAGTTGATCTTGAGAAAACTGCCCAAATGTTGATCTTCAATGAGTTTCGAGTAGGGGTCTGTGTCGAATAAGAAGTTATCTCCCAAGTAGTCCGTGGGAACTACTGAGTTTGAGGGCTTTAGGTTGATGGGAGTGAAGTCTTCATCTCTGAGAGTAGATTCTTCAAAGATGTGCTTTTGGGGAAGCATGTGAATTTTGTTGTTTAACATGATGGCCGCCATTTGAGAGTTGCTAAAGATTTTAGGGTTTGGAATTTGATTTTTGCAGAGAAACAGTAATGAGTTGCTCAGATGAAGAAGAAGGGGAAATTTAAGGGTTTATATAGATTTTCCAAGGCAAAGGTATAATGGTAATTCGGACACCGTTAACTGTAGTTGGATTGATGACATGGCAGGTTAGATTTTAAGAGAGAGGTAAATTCCGTTTGACCAAAGAATGGGAAAGGTTTATTTTTAAAAACAGTTGTTGAATTTAGCACGGTTGTAACTCCCAATAGATGTTTGAAATTCAAAAAGGAACAGTTACTTTTCAGCACCTTTATTGCCATTTATCCTTTCTGTCTGCTGAGCTGGCAGTCTTTGATCCGGATTGAAAGTCAATATAATTTCTTCTTCCTTTCCGGATTCGTTGACTCATAGGACTTTAAATCCATCCCAGAATGTCTTCCGGATTTACCCTCAAATTGTATTTGACATTCTAATTGATTCCCGTAGCTTGTTGAATTAATTTTTACTCAATGGCTTGGTAAAGATATCTGCTCTTTGCTCATTCGTTGGAATGTATACCAATGCAACATCATTCTTTATCACATGATCTCGGATGAAATGATGCCTGATATTGACATGTTTCATCCTACTGTGGAGTACTGGATTCTTTGACACATCAATGGCACTTTTGTTGTCACCCATCACATCCACACATCCGGGTAGAACTCCATAGTCTTCTAGTTATTGCTTGATCCGAAGGAGTTGAGCTACACAACTTTCTGCTACCATATATTCAACTTCTATAGTTGATAAGGCAATAGAAGTTTGCTTCTTGCTGTACCATGACACCAAGCAATCTCCAAGAAAGTGACAGCCTCCGAATGTACTCTTCCTCTCAAGAGTATCCCTTCCATAATCTGCATCAGTGAAGCCTTAGAGTGTGAATTCTCCATTACTAGGATACCATAACCTAACTTTAGTGGTTCCTAGGTGGTATCTAAGGATCCTCTTTACTGCCTTTAGATATGAATCCTTAGGATTGACTTGATATCTTGCACGGTAGCAAACTGCAAGGTTTGCTAGCTATCAAGTATAGAAGTAATCAAATCATTCCTGTATATAGTTTCTGATCAACATCTTCCCCTTCACAATCCTTGGATAAGACTGTATCTAAGCCCAATGGGGTGGACATTGGCTTGCTGTTGTCCATTTTAAACTTCTTGAGAATCTCCTTGGTATACTTGGATTGGTTGATGAAAATCCCATCTAGACTCTGCTTAATCTGAAAACCAAGGAAGAAATTGAGTTCTCCCATCTGAGTGCTAAGTTCTTCACACATCTTCTCAATTGTTGCTCTAAAGATGATGTCATCAATATAAATTTAGACTAGAATGATATCATCCTTCTTCTTTTTTATGAAAAGAGTTGTGTCTGCCTTCCCTCGAATATACCTCTTGGATATGATAAATGTAGTGAGTCTCTCATACCAAGCTCTTAATGCTTGCTTTAATCCATGGAGAGACTTCTTTAGTTTGTATACATGATCTGGATGCTTTAGGTCTTCAAATCCAGGTAGCTGCTTCACATATACTTCTTCCTGGATAACTCCATTAAGGAATGCACTTTTGACATCCATTTAGAATAGTGTGAATCCCATGAATGATGCAAAAGCACATAGAATCTAGATTACCTCCAATCTTACTACAGGGGTAAATGTTTCTTCAAAGTCAATCCCTTCCTATTGATTATAGCCTTAGGCAACCAATATTGCCTTGTTTCTCACCACTACTCCAGATTCACCCAGCTTGTTCTAGAATACCCATTTAGTGCTAACGATTGACATTCCTTTTGGAGGTGCCACTAGATCTCATACATCATTCCTGGTGAATTGATCTAGTTCTTCTTGCATGGCCATCATCCAGCTTTCATCTCCTTCAGCCTCTTAAAATTTCTTTAGCTTAATTAGTGAGACAAAAGTAGTATGGCTCATCATCCAATTAAGTTGACCTCTAGTTCTTACTAGATTTTGGACATTGTCCAAAATAGCTTCAATTGGATGATCTCTACGAGTCCGGACTTCCCTTGGTAGATCTTCATGTTGGACTGAAACTTGTTCCACTTCTGCCTCAACTTCCTCTTCTTGACCATCATTGAAGTTTATCTCATGTGGGTTGAGATCTACTTGTGGTACTTTGAGATCAGAAGATATTCCTTCATCTTCTTCTTTGGACTTCTTGATTTGGAAGGAATCAGGAACTTTGTCTTCCTTCTTTTCTCCATAATTTTTGGCTTCCAGAATTGAATTTTCCGGAGTCGAACTTCTTTTTCATGCATGGTTAGTTTCATCGAAATCTACATGTATAGATTCTACCATAGTTTGGGTTGATTTGTTAAAGACTCTGTAAGTCTTGCTATTTTTGAGTGCCAAGGAAAATCGTTTCATCAGACTTAGGATCAAATTTTCCTAGTTGCTCTCTATCATTTAGTATGTAGCACTTACTATTGGATATGATGTATGCCCTTAAGGCAATTAGGGCGATATATCTTAATTATGTAATAGTATGAATAATTTGTTTAATCAATAAAGGCATTTAATCTGTTGTTTATATCAATATGCTTGTATATATATATTAAAGCTGGTTAGATATATTTTCATTGATCTATGCAAAAGTCCTTGACATATCATAGCACGAAGTCAGAGAAATTATAGTTGGACTATATTTGGTGAAACCTGCTTCATATGCAATTATGATTATACCTAAACTATCCCTAGTAATAGTTTCATCAAGAAAGGATATTGATGAAACGGAAAGACTAGCATGTGGTCAACTTTCTTGGAAAGAGTCCAAGCAGTTAATCTCCTAAAGACTGAAGGTGGTGCCTTAAGTTTGACACATCGATATATTTGGGAGATATATTTGAGGCCGCAGCAAGATAAACACTTGGTATATATATCAATGTGTTAGTGTTTGTCTTCATGCAATAAGCTTTGTGAATGTCCTTATACTTGAGATGCTAGCTACCTTGTGTGATACTATTGCTATACTTTGGGTCATTACTATGCACTCATTAATTTAGGGTGCTACAGGTGATTACGAGTATAGTGATGACAACACGTTGGTAGGCTGAGTAGTCGAAAAGAATCCATTGCTCCGGATATATTAAGGAGTTGTACCTGGCCACTTGTTGAAGTGATGATTGACATAAACCTCTGATTAGAGTATGTGTTTGATAGAAATGGTTTCTAGTCAAACACACTATGGTAAAAGGCAATATACTTCGGTAACAAGTAAATAATTGGGATAGCTTGTAGCAACCTCACTATTAGTAGGTTAACACTTTAACCGAACCCAATAAACCAGATGGTACTAATATTAAAGAATGGAAGGAATTTATTGCACTGGATAACTATTGCATTAACCGGGATTAAGTCATAAGCATAAATGACGTTCCGAGTAATGGGGGATGGTAGACCCTTGCTAGAGGCTTACTACAGTCGTTTAAGGTAATCGAGTTCTATTCATGGTCTAGAACATCGAGCCATTGGTTCCATTAGAACAAGGGTTGGTTAACAGCTCAATACTTTGGGATCCTATAAGGTCACACACATTGGACCTTCATCGGACTAAGTAAAGAACTAATAGATTTATTCTATTACGGAAATATGACATAAATAATAATTGGATTATTATTTGATTTGTTAGAATTGATTAGATCAATTTTGGATAGACCAAAGAATTTATTTTGACCAGTAACTAATTAATTAGAGTCATAAATAAATTATAATTGATTAGATCAATTTTGGTTGGACCAAGAAATTTATTTTGACTGGTGATTAATTTATTAGGGTCAGAAAATAAATATTTGAAAAAGGATTGAATTTTGCATTGGCGAGTTTAATTGGACCGAGAGTATAAAAGTATTTTGTATAGGCTCGAGTGCGCGGGAGTACACCGAAAGGTGTGTGAGCAATGTTAAACATTGCTCACGGCAGCCCATAAAAATGGACTGCACATGCACAGCCCACAAGTAAGGCAAAGCCCATAAGGGCTTTCCCTTACAAGTGCACACAGTGTGTGTGTGTGCACATGGGATGGGAGTAATTACTCCCATCCCACATCGCTCACAGGGGGAGCAAAATGCTCCCCCAAGCCTATATATAGGCTGTCCCCCTTCCTTTCAAATTGTACCAAGCTCAAAGCATAAATCCTAAGCGAGATAATTAATCTCTCGGGTATTTGAGCAAGTTATTTTTGTGGAGCCTGAATTTATTCGGGCACCGCTAGTTTATATTTCTAGGTGAGGCTTTTGGAGTGGTCTAGCAACTACTCGAGGCTTCGTAGTTCTTCCTCCTGGGGAGGTTTTGGTTGGTGGAGTTCGTGTGGATACTGATAGAGGCTATCCTACGATTGGAGGCTTGTGCAAAAAAAGGTTCTGCAAAAGCACGCTTCAACTGGTAAGTTCTTTTTCTTTCTCTTTTAATTATTAAGTCTTTTTTCTTTAAGTATTTTTAGACTTAATAATTATGCTTAGGTTATTTTTGCATGCTTAATTTATTTTATGCTTAGGTTATAACTTAGAGTTATAACATGCTTAGTATAAAATAAATATGCTAGGATATAATTTGGAATTATGGTATGCCTAGTCCTTTAACATCCTAACCTAGGTAGAGAATTATTTAGTTAAGGCTTTATTTAATTTATATGCAACTAATAGGAGTTCCTAGGGACATGGACAAAATTTTGAATTTTCGCCATGCCTCTTGTGCATGTTCAATCTGACTATCAGTTCCCAATAGTGGTATCAGAGCCTGCCTATTTAGTGCATAATTAAGTTAGAAGCAAACTAAATATTATTTTCTAAATGAAATAATTTATTTATTTAATTATTTGGAACAATATATATAAACTTATGCCTTTCATTTCAAGGTTAGAAAAAGGTTATGAATAAATTTGAATAAGCCTGCTCAACTTACTCAAATTATACAAGTGTCAATAATTTATTTAAATTACATGGGTTATAGATGCTTCCAATTTACATGAATTGGAAGAATAAAATTTAATAGTTCAAGAGAATCCATTGGTCTTCAAGTTTGTGCCCGTATTTGTTTTGGCTAAGGATTGGACTTGGTGTCTACTCCTTATAGGGCACCTCTCCTACCTGGGAACCTATATCGGTGCAATTTGAATTGACCAACCGGGGGATTAATATGAACTAATTTATTTCTAGTATATAAGATGGAGATTATATATGTTTCTATGACTAAGTAAAAAATTAAATTTATTGAATTAAAGCTTAAAGGAAATGCAATATAAATATAACAAATAAAATTGTTAATTATTTTGCATATAATCTAGGTTGATGGAATAATTATAATAAAGAGCTGAACCCACCTAAGGTTAGACCTTATAAATTAATTCTAAAATTCCCTGAATTAATACAAGTTATTATAATTTTATCCATCTAACAAAATTCTAGATTGGGTGAGACGTTTAACATCAATAAAATCCCAAAGTAAATATATTAAGGCAAGTTATAGTCTTCCTTACTCAAATTTATAATACGGTCTCTTTGGGATATCAAAGTGCTACGTAAAGTGTTCCTTCTAGTCCACACTGATTGGTTGTAAAGTTTGAGATAGGGTCTGCCTTAACAGAGCTGGGGTAGTCCACCATAAAATTGGGGGCTAGGCCCAGATCTTAGACATATTCAAGGAGATGCTAATATAAGAGCACACGTCCCTTGGAATTAGGGAACTTGAATGAATTAGCAATTGCATGCGATGCAAATGGAATGAGATTCCAACTATGACTTACTATTATGACTTGACTCATAAAATTGGGGGTTGTAATAGACTAGTTATAGATGCTACCTACTAGGAAATTTAGCTGGGCTAAAATTCACGAATTCAATAGAATGGGCTATTGTAAATTTCGAAGAAAATAGTTGGAAAATGTATTTAATTAAAAGTCCTCATATTAAATACATGTACTTAAACTAATATCTAAACACTTTTCTTTTCTTATATCTTAGGTTGAAAATGGCTTCTAATTTTAATCTCCGTATGTTACTTGACACCAAATTGAATGGCTCGAACTTTTCTGATTGGTCCCGAGCAGTGAGCATAGTTCTCAGATCCGAGGGAATTGCCTATGTCCTAAGTGAAATTTTTCCTGTAGAACCTGATGTTCAGGATCATATGGAACATGATGCCTGGTTGAAGCACAGGAAAGATCTTGAGACTGCCATGTGTATTATGTTGGGGTCCATGAATCCTGAGCTTCAGAAACAACATGAGAACATGCCCTTAGAGGATATGGTTCTCCATCTTGAAGAACTCTTTTCGGAGAGGGAGAGGACAGAGAGGTATGAGACCTCCAAGCTCCTTTTCGGAACAAAGATGCAAGCTGGCACCTCTGCCTCTCAGCATGTACTGAAACTCTTGGGATACCTTGAGAAGCTAAATAGATTGGGATTCGAGATGAATCATGACTAGAGCATTGACCTTGTGTTGATATCCTTGATAGATAGTTACTCAAGCTTCGTGACTAACTATTGCATGAACAAGATTAATTCTACTATCCCTGAATAAATCAACATGCTAAAAACAGTAGAACCTCAGATAAAAAAGGATCAGAAACCTCTACTGTTGGTTGAAATAGGCAAGGCTTCTAAAAAGAAGAAGCAGGCACTAGGTGCTAAGAAAAGAATCAGTAAGAAGAAGAATGAAAAGAAGGCATCTAAGTATGTATGCTTCCAATGTGGAAAACCGGGACATTGGAAGAGGGATTGCAAAGCTCCTGCTTCTGAGCATTTGAAGAAGAAGCCTACAGAGGCATCTACTTCAGGTATATTTGTAATTGAAAACTTTGCTACTTTTCTGCGAGAATCCACTTGGGTATTAGATACTGGTTATGGTTCTCATATCTGTACTTTTATGTAGGGACTAAAGAACTGTAGAAAACTTGCAAAAGGGGAGATGGACCTATGCATGGGAAATGGAGCCAGAGTTGCTACATTGGTCGTAGGGAGCTTTAGTCTTGTTTTGCCAAGTGGACTTGTTTTAGTTTTGAATAATTGTTACTACATTCCAAGTGTTACTAAGAATATTGTATCTGTTGCATGTTTAGTAGTAGAGGGATTTGAAATTTTATTTTCAAATAATAATTGTCAGATTTGTTTGAATAATATTCTTTATGGTTATGGAATATTGAAAGGTGGCATTTATATTCTGGATACTAAAACAGAAGTTTTCAATATAAACAATGTAAAGAAAGTTAAATTAGATAATTAGAACTCCTTCTACTTATGGCATTGTTGTTTAGGCCACATAAACAAAGATCGCTTAACCAAGTTGCATAAGCATGGAGACTTAGGCCAAATAGACTTAGAGTCTTATGGTGATTGCGAACCTTGTTTAAAAGGAAAAATGATAAAGTTACCCTTTCATGGAAAGGGTGAGCGGGGCACAAGTACATTGGAACTTATACATACTGATGTATGTGGTCCAATGAGTGTTCACGCACTAGGAGGATACTCCTACTTCATAACCTTTATTGATGATTACTCACGATATGGTTATTTATACTTAATGAAGCACAAGTCTGAAAGTTTTGAAAAATTCAAACTATTCAGAGCTGAAGTAGAGAAACAGCTTGAGAAAAGTATTAAAACACTTCAATCGGATCGAGGTGGAGAATACTTAAGTCAGGAGTTTCAGGATTATCTAAAGGAAAATGGGATAGTTCCCTAGTGGACCCCTCCTTATACACCCCAACACAATGGAGTGTCAGAAAGGAGGAATCGGACTTTATTAGATATGGTTAGGTCCGTGATGAGCCATGCAGTTCTTAGTAAATCCTTTTGGGGATATGCATTGGAGAGCGTGGTTTATGTCTTATATAGAGTGCCCTCTAATTTAGTTGATTTTACAACTTATGAAAGATGGTGTAGTAAAAAGCCATCTCTAAGTCACTTAAGAGTATGGGGTTGTCCTGCTATGATAAAGAGGATAGCGTCAGATAAGCTAAATGCCAAGGCTGACAAATATCTATTCATTGGATATCCAAAGGAAACAATTAGATATCTGTTTTACCAACCCAAAATACAAAAGGTATTTGTGTCTCAGAATGCTCACTTTTTGGAAAAGGAACACTTACTTGCAGAAGTCAGTGGGAGCAATATTGGACTAGAAGTTCAAGAGAAAGAAACAGACAATCAATTAATTGACCCCATTCTAGATACACAAGAGAGTGTGATCCAAGAACAACCTGTCGAAACACAATCATTGCGAAGATCAGGTCGTGTTGATAAGGGTCCCCATAGATATGGGTTTATCATCACTAATGATAAGGAATTATATCTTATGGAGGATGATGAACCAAAGACATATGATGAGGCAACAAAAAGCTCAGATTCTGATAAATGGCAAAAGGCCATGAAATCAGAAATGGATTCCATGTACGAGAACCAAGTTTGGAATTTGGTTGATGCACCGCAAGAGGTTAGACCAATTAGGTGCAAATGGGTCTTCAAGAAGAAGACAGACATGGATGGTAATGTAATTACCTATAAAGCAAGGTTGGTTGAGAAAGGTTATAGCCAATGGGAAGGTATTGACTATGATGAAACCTTCTGACCTGTAGCCATGCTTAAATCCATAAGGATACTCCTCGCCATTGCTGCTCATTACGATTATGAGATCTGGCAGATGGATGTAAAAATAGCATTCCTAAATGGGGATTTAGACTGGTATGTATATATAATACAACCTGAGGGTTTTACATCTCGGAATGGCTTGAAGGTATGCAAGCTACAAAGATCCATTTATGGACTTAAGCAGGCATCCAGGAGTTGGAATATAAGATTTGATCAAACAATCCGGGAACTGGATTTCTGCCCAAATGCAAATGAGCCTGTTTATAAGAAGGTTAGTGGGAGTGGAGTCATTTTTCTAGTATTATATGTTGATGACATTCTACTAATAGGAAACGACATTTCTCTTCTTCAAAGCGTTAAAGTATGGTTGTCAAGAAAGTTCTCCATGAAAGACCTTGGTGAAGCAGTATTTATACTAAGTATAAAGATCTACAAGGATAGATCCAAGAGGCTGTTAGGTCTTTATCAAAGTACATATATAGACAAGGTGTTGAATAGGTTCAGCCTTGAGCATTCTAAGAAAGGTTATCTCCCAATGACAAAGGGGATTAACCTATATAAGGCTGAGTGTCCGAAGATAGCTCAGGAGAGAATGCATATGAGGCCGGATGTCTGTCAGGCTTTAAGCTTTATGAGCAGATATCAGTCAGATCCAGGTGAAAAGCACTGGATGGCCATCAAGGCAATCTTTAAGTACTTAAGAAGGACTAAGGATAAGTTCTTGATTTATGGAGAAGGTGACCTCACTATCAAAGGTTACACTAATGTAGCTTGCCTTGGATTTCTCCTTCTTTGTGGAGGATCAGATTTCCATCCAGATGCCTATTTCATCAGGGCTATTTCTCTATCCAGTCCAATCAGATTGACACTTAGCATTTGCACTTGATTCTTTAGGTTATTCTCCTCAACTTCATCTATGTGCTTTATTGTTCTGATCAGGTTGACATCTTGTGCTAAGGCTTCAGCATCTTCAGTGAGCTCCAGAACTTATCTTTTTAAGGATTTGATGGCTCTTGTGTTCTTTCTCATAGCATTGATCACAACCCTAAAAGCTCTAGCAATTTTATGGTTAGAAATAGAATTAGAGTGCGAGTTTACCTCAATACTTTCTATTTCTGATTCTGATTCCTTGATTTGTACTGTGTCTTACTTAGAGGCATTTCTTTCGAATAGTTTTGCTTCCAGATCAGTTAGTGCCATGAATGCACAGTTGACAGTCTCTTCTTCTTCTTCTTCTTCTTCTTCTTCTTCTTCTTCTTCTTCTTCTTCTTCTTCTTCTTCTTCTGCTGTGGAAGATGGGCTACTGCTTTCCTCAGTGTTGCTCCATGTAGCCACCATTGCCTTCTTCTTATATTTCTTATCTCTTTTGAGCTTGGGGCACCTGGCTCTGAAGTGCACTTTTTCTCCACATTCAAAGTAGGTAGCTTCTTTTTCCAGATCCTTCTTTTTTTTTCGGATTCCTTCTAGGCTTATCCCTTCTAGAGGAGCTTTTCTTCATGTTTCTAGAATCATATTTTTCTAGAATTTCTTCTTCCTTCCTTCTTCAGGAATCTATTGAACTGTCTGAATTGCAAAGCCATTTGTTCCTTGCTGCATTGATATTCCTTAAGTAGCTTTTCTTCTCTGAATGAAGCTGATCCGATGGATTCTGACTTGAGTACAATGGCTTTCTTCTTTTCTTCAAGCTTTTTCTCTTGTTGGCTATATATATTTCCAAGGATAGCTCTTGAGTCAAGAGATTTCCAATGAGCTCATCATAGATGTAGAAGTTTAAATCATGAGCTTCCTCAATGGTAGTCTTTTTGTTATCCCATTCTTTAGTGAGACTTTGGAGCACCTTCTTGACCATATCTACTTCTGAGATCTCCTTTCCCAGCCTCTTGATCTCATTCACTAGATTGGTGTATCTAGTGTTCATGCTACTAATGGATTCTTTGGGCTTCATCTTAAAGGATTTAAGCTTTTGCTGAAGTAGATCTATCTTGGCTTCTTTGACCTTGTTTGTTCCTTCGTAGATCACTTCTAGTTTCAGCCAGATCTCTTGTGCAGTCTCACATCCTGATATCCTATTGAATTCAGCTGCACTAAGAGCACAATAAAGCATGTAATAGCATTTGCGTTTTCAAGCAATCTCTTACAATCATTTTCATCCCATAGACTTTAGGGCTTACGAGTAGTTAAACCATCTACTTTAGAGTAGGCTCATATGGACCATCTTTAATGGCCATCCATGCCATCATGCTTTGAACTTGAATGAAATTTTTCATCCGAGTTTTCTAGAAACTGTAGTGTTCACCGGTGAAGAGTGGAGGATCGATAATAGACATACCTTTCGAAGAAGCTGTGAGTTTTGAAAACTCATTTTAATTCTTGAATCAAAATATATGGACCTTTAGCTCAAGATTATTATATATCTTATTTGAGCACTAGCTCTAATACCACTTGTTGGTCACTGTGAGGGTCTTAGTTTGGTCATAGGGGGGTGAATGACCCTTTTTCGCAGAATTAATAGACTTTAAAAGTTTTAATATAGCGTGTTTGATTATAATCCGGGTGAGGGATTCGGATGATGCAAATATATAATTAATTATGTAAAGAATTAAAGAGTAAGAAAATCAAACACAAGTATTTTATCCTGGTTTGGTCCCGCCTACTCCAGCCCCCCCTCCGAGCTTTTCACTAGTAGATTCCTTTCCAACTGGCAGGAATCAAGCCTTACAATTTGTCTCCGGATGGTAACGCCTTCCGGATGTAGGATATACCACTAGAAGCACTAACTCATAGCTGAGTCCTCTTATCTTTAGCAGGATATAACACTTAGATTTCTATCCAAACCTAAGCTGAGTCCTACAGGGAGATCCCACTTAAAGTACCTACTTCAAGTTGTATCCCAATCTCACTACTCACCCAAGTATGAGATTCTTTACACTTTATTTTCTTAAAGGATTTGGTTTTGGATTTCCTCAAGTTTATAACTTCACTTGGGAATCCTTACAAACAGATTTTTAATGGTTTGGTTCTTGGAGGGATTTGTAAACCGATTGCTTTCTAGAAAATTCTCTTGTACATGCTTTCTTGAAATCAACCAACACCTTCTCAACTTGTGAAGCTTCCCTTTTATAGGCTTCCATCATAAATGTAGCCATTGTGGGTTGGTGAGCTATAATTAGATCTTCACGATTGATCAGGTAATATGTGGCGCTTCCCAAACCGTTGATTAATTCGCTAGATAGAGATTTTGACCTATTTAAATCCTTGGGATTTAGGCTAAAAAGTTGTCAGTGATCGTTTTCCTTGTATTTTAGTGACTCACCAACTTTTACGCCAGTACCTTTTTGGTGTGAGTTCCCCGCGCCTTCTAATTGGTCTATGTGAAAAAGGTTGTTAGCTTTTTCTCTTTCCAATCTCAATCCTTCTGTCCTATTCTGAAAAGCATGCAAGCTGTCTTTTATCTTGTGTATGGGGAAAGGATCTTTGACTTGTAGACCAAAAGAATGGAGGGAATTTAATATTTTAATTATTCCCTTTGTCTTGATATTAAGTCTTTCTAAATGTCTTAAGACTTAATATGTCTGGATCTGTATTATTTTGGATGCTTGTGCAATCAGTTCTTTCAGATGCTATTTTGGGTGGTTGAAGTGTGTTTCCTTTCCTAACTTTAATCGGGTGATTCCATTATATGCTTAGGTAATTGTCTTCACTTCTCTTGGACTTTGGATGTTTTGGATATATGTCCAGATAAGTGACTTAGGTCTTTTTATACTTAGGTGTTTTGTTTACTTCTAACCTGATCCGGATTATTTATTGTAAAGGATCATTGTTTCTAACACTCAGGGCCTTTTCCAGTTCAACAATCTTTCCTTCACTAACGAGACACTGAATAGCTGAAAGAAGCTCTTACAATTGTTGTTTTCATGACCCACTTGAACGTGGGAATTACAGAAATTGTTCTTGTCCTCAAGTTTGGGCGGTTTATACTCCAGAAGGGACTAGATATAACCGGCTTCCCTTAAGCATTTAAAGATGATGTAGAGGGGTAGCTTGTACGGATTAGCCAGGATAAAAAGAGGATGAGGAGATTGGGCTGGACCGACTACCGGTGGAGCTTGAGTGACTACAGGGGCTATAGCAGGGCCTTGAGAGACTACCTAAACTACAGTTGGGGCTTTGGGTTTAGTAGGCACTAGAGCTACAGGCTGAGTATCATTGTTCTTTCTATACCAGGGCTTTCCTGCCTTTCTGCTCACTCGCGCTCAAGCTCACGCTCAATTTTCTCAGCTTTCTCATAAATAGCCTTATAGGATAAAAAGGAGTCAGTTGCCATTTCCTTTTGAAGAACTGGGAGTGCTTCTTCTAACAGCTTAACAATCATCTCCTCTAGGCTAAGCTTAGATTTCATCAGGACTTGAGTTGCCATCCAACGATTAAAAACTCTACTTAAAGGTCTCATTAAGTGACTGACGGACTCCCTTAAGATGCTAGAAGGTTGTCTCCATCATGGTATTGAAGCCGTAATGTTCGATAAGAGCTTTTGAGAGAAGTTTCCAATTGGTGACAATTTGATTAGGCAAGGTGTGATACCATTCAAGAGTGGGACCTCGAAGAGAGCATGACAAGAATCTTATCACTTAATTTATTTACATGCATTATATACTCATATATAATGATGTAAGAAGCAGGGGCTAGCCTTCATCAGCTGGTGGATATAGGCTTGGATCTTAGGTGTCATGCCCTGAGGTTGCGTGACATGGTTGTTGATTGACTATTGAGTGAGAGCTTTGGCCTTGGGTGTCACGCCCAGAGAATGCGTAACCTGGTCATTGGTCTTAGAGGACATCATATGATGCATAAAAGCTACTACTTTAGGTATCACACCTAGAGGTTGTGTGACCTGGTCGTGGTTTGGTACGGGTAAAGATAGTGGAGGTATGTCCAAGCGAGATCGAGCAATCATTTAGCTACTAAAAGGATTCTAGGGGTAGGTAGTGCCTCGAGGAGTCACAACAAATTGAGGAGGAGTAAAGGATGGCAGAGGCTAGGCTAGTCCACTAGAGGAAGCTGGGTGAGTAAACATAAGAGGAACCAAACTCTGAGCTAAAGGCCTCAGATTATACGGAATGATCGACGGGGTTGTTGAAGTTTATAGAAAAGTGGAAGCTTACCTAAATTGGAACAACTTAACACAGGCTGAGTTGAGGGTGTTGGTTTGAAAACAGGAAGAGTTGATCTTGCCCCTACCGGGCCGAAAAAATTCTGAGCCAAAATGTTCTGAGCTTGCATGTAGGATTTAGAAACCCGGTCTGAGTTCTTATCCCCAAGGTCTTGCCTGACGGCAGCCTGAACAGTGGCTTGCATGTAGGCCTGGAATGCATCTAAATTTAAAAACTGAGCTATAACACTGGCGAAGTCAAAACTAGGAGGTGGCTGAGATCCTGCTCCTGAGGCAGGAGTAGGGGCTAACTGATCCTCAGGTGGAGAAGGGTTTCCATCATTGTTCGGGAAAGACATGGCTGGCTGAGAGGAATTATGACCCAATTGAATCTATTCTGAATCTGACTCCCCACTGGAATTAGTATATGGAACCCCTTCATCTTTCGTGGTGACTGCCGGGGTGAGAGAACAACAAATCAGATGGTGCTTAGGCCTTTTCCAAACCAGGGTGCGACGATAACTTCACCTCTTCCTAGCTGAAATGGTAGGTAGCGGATCAGATCATGCATGGTCTGTATGATGCCATGGATGGGGTGTATGATCTTTGTCTAATAACTGGTGCATGACATGTATGGCTGCACATAGACGTGGTTAGTAATGATGCGATGACTTATCCCTCCAATATACGCAGGACGTTTGTACCCCTTATCATGTATAGTGATATGTCGTGACTCAATGGGGATACAAAAGAAGTCCTATGGATGTTGCTAAACCTCTTCCATGAATGGAGATTGGTACGTGTAAGTTGATTGATTTTTGGCCCTTGAAGCCGATGCATGGGGAATGTATGAGCATATAGCATATAACCCACGAAACGTCCCTCTTCCGACCTTATAACTCCCTTGTAATGCCGTTCAAAAAGGATGAAGGTTAACTTCAACACCAATGAACAATAGAGAAGTGCATCCCAATTAGTTTTTATTGTTTTGGTAGTCCTAAGGGAATGAAGTGCTAAGGCTTTTCTAATGCGGCTTTGGTATAGGGTTGTTGATGTAGAAGGTTCTCGTTTACCTTGATTCCACGTTACTCAACCACTCCCCAAATAGTTGCTATCGCAGGAGTTCACGTGTTGGTTGAAACGAGTGATCCACCCACTAGGCATCCTCAATTCTAAACAGGGCATGAGTGATACTTTCGTGAGCTTCTGGGGTAAAATGGGGCATCCTACTATTACCGAACTATCTACATGCATAAGGATAAAACGTTATAAAAAAGAATGAAGTTTTAATTTGGCCAATAATTTCAATACATCATCTAAATATTTTAAACTTATCAAAAAATTTTAAGTTCAAGTTTAAAGAGATCAGCACCCAGCAAAGTCGCCACTGTGAGCGAACGATATTTCAGAAGGGCTGCGAAGCCGGGCTGGTGGACCGGTCTCCTGAAAATAATGGTGTGATGGTGATTGTGAAAAAGGTTTTACATATTTTAGTATTTAAAAGATATAAGATCAAAATCTCGTACTTAAAATAGAGTCGGCACCCGATTCAGCTCAATCGGGAAATTTTGGTACGATTTTCCCACCGGGTGGTAGACCATACTTTAAGTAGATATTCCGAGTTCGGATGATGTTATCTATTTTACATCGGCCAAGCTAAAGATTTCATCCTTTATTAATTGTTTTTAATCCACCCTATCTATTGTGTTTTTGGTTTATATAATGTTAGCGCGTTATCAAGCATTCAAAGCGGTAAATAAATAAATTATTATAGTCATCCAAAATAAAATGCGGAAATTAAAGAATAATTACAATGCTTTCCAAATCCTATACATTTGTCTATACAATAAATAAAATACCAGAAGGCCTAATATACACATCTATCCTAAATCTACCTGCACGAAAACGGTTAGAACAAATATGACATGTTATACGAGGTATATCATATAACATGCATAATTAGTAGACCAAACAAGACCCGAGTTAGAATGAACATGGCATATTTATTTTATGGTTTCATGGAGCCCGGTTGGATGGCTAAAAATGGTGTTTGAATTGCATTTGCGGAAAAATTCCATTTTATCCATATTTTAGAGCCGATTGTTATTAACCGGATTATTAGTGAAAATGCCTCATATTATGGGGTGAGGTTAGTTTTCAGTAGGTTCTGGACCACCGTCGTTGCACTGTACATCCTAGCTTCAGAAATTAAATTACGTCAGAAATGAAAACCAAAGTAAACAAGCTGTCCAGAATCTCATACGACGGGCGATATGAATGAAGCCTCTGGCGACATCACTGATGCAGCTGGCGATTTCATATACACAGGTAAGCTGTATGACATTTTGGATACCATAAAGAAAGGGTCCTGCAAGAAAATAAAGCCGTTAGGGACAAATGAAGCCCCTGACAGTATCACTGATGTCACTAGCGACATGAGTGATACTGCGGGCAGCTTCAACTGTCTCCAACGACTTCACTTTCTTGTAGCAGCAGCAGTTAATGGTCGGAAGGTGGCTGAAAACCCAAAACTAAGCACAAAATAGTAAGTAATCACAACAAGTAACTAAAATTAAAGCTAAAGAGCTATGAGACTCAGAATTTTTACCTCGGGGTCGTGAATCCACCTATTCGTGATCCCAATGACACCTTCGGGGAGCTCAAGTGATGATTTGGGTAATAAGTAGGGTATTTAAGTCTCTAAATACTATTTTTGGTGATTTTAGTCCTAAAATCTAACTAAATATCAGAGAGTTCAGTTAAGAAAAACCAAGAAAGGATGGATTAAACCCTCTTTTCTTACCTTTTTTTTATACTTTATCCCACTAGAACTAACTAAAATTACTCAAAATCTCTATTAGACTTCAAGTATAAAGTCTTGAACCCCTATTTTAGCTGCAAATGGCTGCTTATATAGGCTAAAATCTGGTGGAAAATTGACTTTGATGAATTATCCTGCGGATATCGAGCAAAAAGCTTACTGCTACAGAATCTCAGGCCTCCGGCGGCATAGATGATACCACCGACGGTATCACTGATGTCGCTGACGGCATCAACCTCTGCCAGGTCTAAAAAAAAAGCATGGCCTAGCCTAAAAAGGTGAAAAGGTGCCTAAATCCGTACAAAAAGGTGTTTTAGCCGGATAAATTTGAATAACTAGGGTTTATTTGAATTTTTATGGGTACATATTGCTAAAATATTTTTTGGGTGCAAATCATCAGTTCGAGCTCCTAATGGATGCATTATCGGACTTGCCGAACTGAATTTTTTTAAAAATAAAATTCACAAAGAATTTTTTATCTGTAATAAAAATTCCAAAAAAGAATTTTTATCATGAGGAATAAAATTGGGTATACGTCATCATCGTCTCGCCAGAGGGACTGTAAAATCCCATGCTCACATAAATCCTCCTAAATGGTACTTGGGACAGGTAATGGCATATGTAAGCCGGTGTTGTGTGAGCCATCCTTGGCCGTCTAACAAATAAAGCATCTTTCCACAATGTTCGAGACATCCTTCCTCATCTTGGGCTAGTATTAACGGCCACTAACTGGCTCAATGGTCTTATTTCGCCTAAAATGACCAACCAAACTTCCTCCATGTAAGTCTCGAATAACCTTCTCCCTGATGGATATGGCGGGAAGGCACAATTGATTGCCTTTCAAAAGATATCCATCAAAGAGGTGGTAATCTCCACCATTTAAGTCGTCCTGACAAGCCTTCCAGACTTCCCTAAAATCTTTATCTCCTTTATGATCATCCTTCACATTCTTAAAAGTCTCAACCTCAAGAGTGACAGTCTTGAGAAGGTTGATCTGCAGGCTCAAAGCATCAGCCACCCGGTTTTGTGTTCCAGACTTGTGGACAAGCTTGTAAGGAAACTTGTAAATGAAGGTTAACCACCTAGCATGCATAGCACTCCTCAACTGCTTTTGACTACTCAAGTACTTGAGTGCCTGGTGATCAGTATACAATAAAAACTCTTGGCCAATTAAGTAATGCTCCTAAGTCTTGAGAGCTCTTACCACCGCATAGAACTCTTTATCATAAGTTGACCATTTCAGCCGGCTTCACTTAACTTCTCGCTAAATTAGGCAATTGGTCACTTCCCCTGCATCAACACGGCTCCGACTCCCAATGCACTAGCATCACACTTAACTTCAAATAGCTTCTCAAAATCAGGATAAGCCAATACAAGTGCAGTGCTTAGCTTCTCCTTGATCAAAGAAAAACTTGCTTCTTGCTTAGGTCCCCATTTGAAACTCCTCCCCTTCTTTAACAACTCGGTTAGCGGGGCCATAATTGTACTAAAGTTGTGAATGAACCTCCTGTAGAAGGTTGCTAGCCCATGAAAACTTCTAACCTCGCCAATGTTACAAGGAGCCAGCCACTCCCTGATGGCCTTAACTTTCGAGCCGTCCACTTGGATCCCATCACTGCTGACAATATAGCCAAAGAAGACTACACTACTCAGCATAAATTCACACTTCTTGGGATACACATACAACTGATACCTCCTCAAAAGCTCAAACACCCCTTTGAGATGCTCCCGATGTTCCTCCTTAGACTTGCTATGGATGAGGTTATCATCAAAGTACACAACCACACACTTTCTAATGATTGGCTTTAACACTTTGTTCATCAACCGTAGGAAAGTACTCCGTGCATTGGTAAGGCTAAATGGCATAACAAGCCACTCATACAATCCATCTCTTATCTTTAAAGCATTCTTCCATTCATCACCTGCTCGAATTCTGATATGATGATAACCACTCCTTAAATCAAGCTTTGAAAACACCCTGGAGTTGGTTAATTGGTCCAACATATCATCGAGGCGTGGTATAGGAAGTTGTACTAGATGGTGATCCTATTGATGGCTCGACTATCCACACACATCTTCTAAGATCCATCCTTTTTAGGGGTTAATAGTGTCAGGATGGCACACGGGCTCAAACTGTCCCTATTGTGTCCCTTCTTCAACAACACCTCAACTTGCTCCTTCAAGATCTCATTCTCCTTAAGACTCATCCTATAGTGTGGCAATTTTGGTAGGCTGGCGCCTGGAACCAAATCAATATGATGTTGGATATCCCTCAAAGGTGGTAATCCAACCAGTAGTTCCTCAGGAAAGACATCTCCATACTCATCAATCAACTCTTTCAGCTCAATCGGGACGTCATTAGTTTCTCCAGCCGACATCTTCTTTAAGGCGGTTGCAACAATCAGAAAGATCTGTTGACTCTCTTCACACTACTTCAGAAAGGCGCTTTTGGTGCTATAAATGGAAGAAGTGCTTTTTGAGCCATCCAGGCAGTCAGCCAGTAGCGGCGTTAGCATATACTTTTATTGGAAACTGACAGTCGGATTGAACATGCATAACGGGCATGGTAGAAATTCAAAATTTTGTCCTTGTCCCCAGGAACTCGTATTAGTTGCATATAAATTAAATAAAGCCTTAACTAAATAATTCTCTACCTAGGTTAGCATGCAAAAGGACTAGGCATACCATAATTCCAAATTATATCCTAGCACATTTATTTTATACTAAGCATGTTATAACTCTAAGCTATAACCTAAGCATAAAATAAACTAAGCGTGCAAAACAGCCTAATCATAATTATTAAGTCTAAAAACACTTAAAGAAAAGGACTTAATAATTAAAAGAGAAATTAGAAGACTTACTAGTTGAAGCGTGCTTTAGCAGAACTTTGTTACACAAGCCTCCAAGGTAGGATAGCCTCTATGAGTATCCACACGACCCTACCAACCGAAACCTCCTAACGAGGAAGAACAAAAGAACCTTGTGCAATTGCTAGATCGCTCTAAAATTCCCACCAGAAAATATATATTCTAGAGATTTAAGATCCACTTGAATTTGGAGCACTGAACAATGGAGAAAGGAGGCACAATATATTGGGAGAGCTAGGGCTCCCCGCATTTAATGTGGGATGGGGAAAAATCCCTATCCCGCCTTTAGCAATACGTGGATCCTATAGGATCCGTGTGCTACCCATACTGCATAAGGCAGGCTCTTGCGAGCCTACCTTATCCTGTGGGCTGGGCCTCGCAGGCTCTCCCGCGAGCCCAGCTCGCGGGTTGCAAGGGCAACACTAGGCAGGCTCTTGCGAGCATGCCTTGTCCAGTGGGTTGGGCCTTGCAGGACTTTCCGCGAGCCCAACTCGTGGGTGGCCTTTGCTGTAGGCTAGCGCAAGCCTAGCTTGCGCTGCCTACAGGTCACGAGTGCTAATGTACTAATGCGGGCTTGCGTGGGCTCACAAAGCCTTTGGGCTTACAGGTCCTTCTTGCGAAGGGTCCAACCCTTATTTTTCTTGCAGTTCTAGCTCCTTCTCCAATTCCAATATTTATTTTACGACCTTACTAAAACAGTTATGGGTCAAAATAAATTCCTTGGTCTATCCAAAATTGATCCAATCAATTTTAACCAATTAAACAATAATCCAATTATTATTTATATTATATTTTCATAATAGATTAAATCTATTAGTTCTTTACTTAGTCCGTTGAAGGTCCAATGTGTGTGACCTTATAGGATCCCAAAGTATTGAGCTGTTAAGGCTTAACCAACCCTCTTCTAATGGAACCATTTGCCTGATGCTTTAGACTGTGAATAGAACTCAATTATCTTAAATGGCTGTAGTACACCTCTAACAAGGGTCTACCATCCCCCATTACTCAAAACGTCATTTATGCTTATGACTTAATTCCAGTTAATGCAACAGTTATCTAGTGTGATAATTTCCTTCCATTATTTAATATTAGTACCATCTGGTTTATAAGGTTCGGTTAAAGTGTTAACCCACTAATAGCGAGGTTGCTCTAACCTATCCCAGTAGTTTACTTGTTATCGAAGTATATTGCCTTTTACCATAGTGTGTTTGACTAGAAACCATTTCTATCAAACACATACTCTGATTAGAGGTTTATGACAATCATCACTTCAACAAGTGGCCAGGTATAACTCCTTAATATATCCAGAGCGATGGTTTCTTTTTGATTTCTCAGCTTACCAACGTGTTGTCATCACTATACCCGTAATCACCCATAGCACCCTAAATTAATGAGTGTATAGTAATGACCCAAAGTACAGCAATAGTACCACACAAGGTAACTAGCATCTCAAGTACGAGGACATTCGTACAGCTTATTGCATGAAGATAAACACTAACACATTGATATATATACCAAGTGTTTATCTTATTACGGTCTCAATATATCTCCCTGTTATATCCATGTGTCAAACTTAAGGCACCACCTTTAGTCCTTAGGAGATTGACTGCTTGGATCCTATCCAAGAAAGTTAGCCACATGCTAGTCTTTTCGCTTCATCAATATACTTTCTTGATGAAACTATGACTAGGGATAGTTTAGACATAATCATAATTGCACATGAAGCAGGTTCCACCAGATATAGTCCAACTATAATTTCTCTGACTTCATGCTATGATATATCAAGGACTTTTATATACATACATCAATGAATATATTTAACTAGCTATAATATATACATAGAAACACATTGATATAAACAAAAGAACAAATGCCTTTATTGATTAAACAATTTATTCGTACTGTTACATAATTAAGATATATCGCACCTATTGCCTTAAGGGCATACATCATATCCAACAAATTCCCACTTGCACTAAGGCCAATTAGCCATATGTCTTAATCCATATGCTTTAACATGCTGGTCATGTTTGACTTGAGTCAATGGCTTTGTCAGACCATCTGCGAGGTTCTGATCAGTGCGTACATATTCTAATCTTATTATCTTAGCATCAATAATCTCCCTGATTATATGATACTTTTTGGATACATGTCTGCTTTTTTGATGAGACCGTGGTTCCTTTGCCTGAGCTATGGCACCATTGTAATCACAATACAAAGTAATTGGATCAACAGCCTCAAGCACCATACCGAGATCACCAATAAATCCCTTTAACCAGATAGCTTCTTTTGTTGCTTCATATGCAGCAATGTATTCAGATTCCATGGTTGAATCAATAGTAGTTTCTTGCTTGGAACTCTTCCAGCATACCGCTCCTCCATTTAACACATACACAAAACCGGACAGAGACTTGAAGTCAGCCTTGTCACATTGAAAACTCACGTCAGTGTAACTTCTGATTGTGAGGTCACCTTCTCCATAAATCAAGAACTCATCCTTAGTCCTTCTCAAGTACTTAAGGATTGCCTTAATGGCTATCTAGTGCTTTTCACCTAGATCTGACTGATATCTGTTCGTAAAGCTCAAAGCCTGAGAGACATCCACCCTAGTACATATTATGGCTTACATTATGGATCCTATCTCGGATGCATAGGGTATATCCTTCATGTGCATTATCTCCTGAGCTATCTTCGGACACTCAGCCTTAGATAGGTTTATCCCCTTTTTCATCGGGAGATAACCTTTCTTAGAATGCTCAAGGTTGAACCTATTCAATACCTTGTCTATATATGTACTTTGAGAAAGACCTAATAGCCTCTTGGATCTATCCCTGTAGATCTTTATACCTAGTATAAATGCTGCTTCACCAAGGTATTTCATGGTGAACTTTCTTGATAACCCTATTTTAACGTTTTGAAGAAGAGAAATATCGTTTCCTATTAGCAGAATTTCATCAACATACAATACTAGAAAAAAGACTGCACTCCCACTAACCTTCTTGTAAACACAAGGCTCATTTGCATTTGGGTAGAAATTCAGTTCTCGGATTGTCTAATCAAACCTTATATCCCAACTCCTGGATGCCTGCTTAAGTCCATAACCGGATCTTTGTAGCTTGCATACCATTGAGCCATTCTGAGATGTAAAACTCTCAGGTTGTGTCATATACGCCTCCCGGTCTAGATCCCCATTCAGGAATGTTATTTTTACATCCATCTGCCAGATCTCATAATTGTAATGATTAGCAATGGCAAGGGGTATCCTTACAGATTTAAGCATGGCCACCGGTGAGAAGGTTTCATCATAGTCAATACCTTCCCATTGACTATAACCTTTCACAACTAACCTTGCTTTATAAGTAATTACATTACCGTCCATGTCTGTCTTCTTCTTGAAGACCCACTCGCAGCCAATTGGTCTAACCTCTTGCGATACATCAACCAAATTCCAAACTTGGTTCTCGTACATAGAATCCATTTCTAATTTCATGGCTTTTAGCCATTTATCAGAATCTAAGCTTTCTATTACCTCATCATATGTCCTTGGTTCATCATCCTCCATAAGATATAGTTCCTTATCATCAGTGATGATAAACCCATATCTATCGGGACCCTTATGAACATGACCTGATCTTCGCAATGATTGTGTTTCAATAGGTTGTTCTTAGATCACACTCTCTTGTGTATCTAGAACAGGGTCAATCAGTTGATTGTCTGTTTCTTCCTCTTGAACTTCCAGTTCAATATTGCTCCCACTGATAATTGTAAGTAAGTGTTCCTTTTCCAAAAAGTGATCATTTTGAGACACAAATACCTACTGTGTTTCGGGTTGGTAAAATAGATATCCAATTATTTCCTGTGGATATCTAATGAACAGATATTTATCAGCCTTGGCATTCAGCTTATCTGACGCTATCCTCTTTACCAAAGCAGGACAGCCCCATACTCTGAAGTGACTTAGAGATGGCTTCTTGCTACACCATCTTTCATAAGGTGTAAAATAAACTGATTTAGAGGGCACTCTATTTAAGACATAAAACCGTGCTCTCCAGTGCATATCCCCAAAAGGATTTACTAAGATATACATGGCTCATCATGGACCTGACCATATCTAATAAAGTCTGATTCCTCCTTTCTAACACTCCATTGTGTTGGGGTGTATAAGGAGGGGTCCACTGGGGAACTATCCCATTTTCCTTTAGATAATCTTGTAACTCCTGACTTAAGTATTCTCCACCTCAATCCGATCAAAGTGTTTTAATACTTTTCTCAAGCTGTTTCTCTACTTCATGTCTGAATAGTTTGAACTTTTCAAAACTTTCATATTTATGCTTCATCAAGTACAAATAACCGTATCACGAGTAATCATCAGTACAGGTTATGAAGTAGGAGTATCCTCCTAGTGCCTGAACACTTATTGGACCATACACATTAGTATGTATAAGTTCCAATGTACTTGTGGCCCGCTCACTCTTTCCTTAAAAGGGTAACTTTGTCATTTTTCCTTTTCAACAAGGTTTGCAATCACCATAAGACTCCAAGTCTAGTGGGCCCAAGTCTCCACGCTTATGCAACTTGGTTAAGCGATCTTTGTTTATGTGGTCTAAACGACATTGCCATAAGTGGAAGGAATTCTCATTATCTAATTTAACTTTCTTCACATTGTTTATATTGAAAACTTCTATTTTAGTATCAAGAACGTAAATGCCACCTTTTAACATTCCATAACCATAAAAGACTGTTATTCAAACGAATCTGATAATTATTATTCGAAAACAAAATTTTAAATCCCTATGCTGCTAAACACACAACAGATACAATATTCTTAGTAACACTTGGAATGTAGTAACAATTATTCAAAACTAAAAGAAGTCCACTTGGAAAAACAAGACTAAAGCTCCCTATGGCTAATGCAGCAACTCTAGCTCTATTTCCCAGGCGTAGTTCCATCTCCCCTTTTGTAAATTTTTTACAGTTCCTTAGTCCCTACACAGAAGTACAATTATGAGAACCATAACCAGTATCTAATACCCAAGTGGATTCACACGGAAAAGTAGCAAAGTTTTCAACTACAAACATACCTGAAGTAGATGCCTCTATAGGCTTCTTCTTCAAATGCTCAGAAGCAGGGGCTTTGTAATCCCTCTTCCAATGTCCCAGTTTCCCACATTAGAAGTAGACATACTTAGATGCCTTCTTTTCTTTCTTCTTCTTACTGATTCTTTCCTAGCACCCAGTGCCTGCCTCTTCTTCTTAGAAGCCTTGCCTTTTATAACCAACTGTAGAGGTTTCTGATCCTTCTTGATCTGAGGTTCTACTGTTTTTAGCATGTTGATTAATTCAGGGATAGTAGAATTAATCTTGTTCATGTAATAGTTAGTCATGAAGCCTGAGTAACTATCTGTCAAGGACATCAACACAAGGTCAATGCTCAAGTCATGATTCATCTCAAATCCCAATCAATTCAGTTTCTCAAGGTATCCTAAGAGTTTCAGTACATGCTAAGAGGTAGAGGTACCAGCCTGCATCTTGGTCCCGAAAAGGAGCTTGTAGGTCGCATACCTCTCTGTCCTTTCCCTCTCTAAAAAGAGTTCTTCAAGATGGAGAACCATGTCCTCCAAAGGCATGTTCTCATGTTATTTCTGAAGCTCAGGATTCATGGACCCCAACATAATACACATGGCAGTCTCACGATCTTTCCTGTGCTTCAACCAGGCATCATGTTCTACATGACCCTCAACATTAGGTTCTACCAGGAAAATTTCACTTAGAACATAGGCAATTCCTTTCGATCTGAGAACAATTCTCACGGCTCGTAACCAATCAGAAAAGTTCAAGCCAATCAATTTGGTGTCAAGTAACATACAGAGATTAACATTGGAAGTCATTTTTAACCTAAGATATAAGAAAAGAAAAGTGTTTAGATATTAGTTTAACTACATGCATTTAATGTAAGGACTTTCAATTAAATACATTTTCTTACTATTTTCTTCAAAATTTACAATAGCCCATTCTACTGAATTCGAGAATTTTTAGCCCAGCTCAATTTCCTAGTAGGTAGCATCTGTAACGAGTCTATTACAACCCCTAATTTTATAAGTCAAGTCATAATAGTAAGTCATAGTTGGAATCCTATTCCATTTGCATCGCATGCAATTGCTAACTTATTCAAGTTCCCTAATCCCAAGGGACGTGTGCTCTTATATTAGCATCTCCTTGAATATATCTCAGATCTGGGCCTAGCACCCAATTTTATGGTGGACTACCCCAGCTCTATTAAGGTAGACCCTATCCCAAACTTTACAACCGATCAATATGGACTAGAAGGAACGCTTTGTGTAGCACTTTGATAGCCCAAAGAGACCGTATTATAAATTTGAGTAAGGAAGACTATAACTTGCATTAATAGATTTGCTTTGGGATTTTATTGGTGTTAAACGTCTCACCCAATCTAGGATTGTATCAGATGGACAAAATTATAATAACTTGTATTAATTCAGGGAATTTTAGAATTAATTTATAAGGTCTAACCTTAGGTGGGTTCAGCTCTTTATTACAATTATTCCATCAACCTAGATTTTATGCAAAATAATTAATATTTGTATTTGTTATATTTATATTGCATTTCCTTTAAGCTTTTATTCAATAAATTTAATTTTTTACTTTATTACACAAACATATATAAGCACCATCTTATACACTAGAAATAAATTAGTTCATATTAATCCCCGTTGGCCAATTCAAATTTCACGATATAGGTTCCTAGGTAGGAGAGGTGCCCTATGAGCAGTAGACACCAAGTACAATCCTTAGCCAGAACAAATACGGGCATAAACTTGAAGACCAACGGATTCTCTCGAACTAATAAATTTCGTTCTTCCAATTCATATAAATTGGAAGCATCTATAACCCATGTTATTTACATAAATTATTGACATTTGTATAATTTGAGTAAGTTGAGCAAGCTTATTCAAAATTATTCATAACCATTTTCTAACCTTCAAATGGAAGGCACAAGTTTATATATATTGTCTCAAATAATTAAATAAACAATTCACTTCATATAGAAAATAATATTTAGTTTGCTTCTAACTTAATTATGCACTAAATAACCTGGCTATGACACCACTGTTGGGAACTGACAGTCAGATTGAACATGCACAACAGGCATGGCGGGAAATTCAAAATTTTTTCCCTGTCCCCAGGAACTTCTATTAGTTGCATATAAATTAAATAAAGCATTAACTAAATAATTCTCTACCTAGGTTAGGATGCAAAAGGACTAGCCATACCATAATTCCAAATTATATCCTAGAACATTTATTTTATACTAACCATGTTATAACTCTTAGCTATAACCTAAGAATAAAATAAACTAAGCATGCAAAACAACCTAAGCATAATTATTAAGTCTAAAAACACTTAAAGAAAAGGACTTAATAATTAAAAGAGAAATTAGAAGACTTACTCGTTGAAGCGTGCTTTAGAAGAACTTTGTAACACAAGCCTCCAAGGTAGGATAGCCTCTATGAGAATCCACACAAACCCTACCAACTGACACCTCTCAATGAGGAAGAATCGAAGAACCTTGAGCAATTGCTAGATCGCTCCAATATTCCCGCCCGAAAATATATATTCTAGAGATTCAAGATCCACTTGAATTTGGTGCACTGAACAATGGAGAAAATGGGCACAATATATAGAGGGAGCTAGGGCTCCCCGCATTTAATGCGAGATGGGGAAAAATCTCCATCCTGCCCTTGGCAACACGCAAATCCCATAGGATCCGCGTGCTGCCTACGCCGACCCTACTTGCTCTGCAAGTCGGGTCCTTACCGCACAAGGCATGCTCTTGCGAGCCTGCTGGGCCTCGCGGGCTCTCCCCCTAGCCCAGCTCGTGGGTGGCAAGGGCTACACAAGGTAGGCTCTTGAGAGCCTGCCTTGTCCCGCGGGCTGGGCCTCACGGGACTTCCTGCGAGCCCAGGTTGCCCGTGGCCATTGCTGCAGGCCAGTCGAAGCCTCGAGCGGGCTCACGTGGGCCCCTAAAGCCTTTGGGCTTATGGGTCCTTTTCGCGAAGGGTCCAACCCTCATTTTTCTTGCAGTTCTAGCTCCTTCTCCAATTCAAATATTTATTTTACGACCTCACTAAAATAGTTACGGGTCAAAATAAATTCCTTGGTCTATCCAAAATTGATCTAATCAATTTTAGCCAATTAAACAATAATCCAATTATTATTTATATTATATTTTCTTAATAGATTAAATCTATTAGTTATTTACTTAGTTTGATGATGATCCAATGTGTGTGACCTTATAGGACCCCGAAGTATTGAGCTGTTAAGGCTTAACCAACCCTTGTTCTAATGGAAACATTGGCTCGATGCTCTAGATCGTGAATAGAACTCGATTACCTTAAACGACTGTAGTACGCCTCTATCAAGGGTCTACTATCCCCCATTGCTCGGAACGTATTTATGCTTATGAGTTAATCCCGGTCAATGCAACAGTTATCCAGTGTGATAAATTCCATCCATTCTTTAATATTCGTACCATCTAGTTTATAAGGCTCGGTTAAAGTGTTAACCCACTAATAGCAAGGCTGCTCCAAGCTATCCTAGTAGTTTGCTTGTTACCGAAGTATATTGCCTTTTACTATAGTGTGTTTGACTAGAAACCATTTCTATAAACACATACTCTGATCAGAGGTTTATGGCAATTATCACTTCAACAAGTGGCCAGGTACAACTCCTTAATATATCCGCAGTGATGGATTCTTTCTGACTACCCAGCTTACCAACGTGCTGTCATTACAATACCCGTAATCACCCGTAGCACCCTAAATTAATAAGTGTATAGTAATGACCCAAAGTACAGCAATAGTACCATACAAGGTAACTAGCATCTCAAGTACGAGGACATTCGCAAAGATTATTGCATGAAGATAAACACTAACACATTGATATATATACCAAGTGTTTATCTTACTGCGGTCTCCAGTATATCTCCCAGATATATCCATGTGTCAAACTTAAGGCACCACCTTCAGTTCTTAGGAGATTGACTGCTTGGACTCTTTCCAAGAAAGTTGACCACATGCTAGTCTTTCTACTTCATCAATATCCTTTCTTGATGAAACTATGACTAGGGATAGTTTAGACATAATCATAATTGCACATGAAGCAGGTTCCACTAGATATAGTCCAGCTATAATTTCTCTTACTTCATGCTATGATATGTCAAGGACTTTTATATATATACATCAATGAATATATTTAACCAGCTATATTATATACATAGAAACACATTGGTATAAACAAAAGAACAAATGCCTTTATTGATTAAACAATGTATTCATACTATTACATAATTAAGATATATCGCCCCAATTGCCTTAAGGGCATACATCATATCTAACAACTTCACCTTATCCTTGGTGAAAGAATAAGTATTCTTCTGCCTAGAGTGTGTTGCATCATTATCAAATTGCCAAGGCCTTCCCAAGAGAATATGACATGCATCCATCTTAACAACATCACAATAAACCTCATCAATGTACCTCCTAATTCTGATAGGCACATATGACCTCTGAGTCACCCTTAGTTTGCCAACATTCTTGATCCAGCTAACACCATACAGTTCTAGATGAACTTTCAAAATCAGACCAAACTTCTTCACGGCTTGTTGACTGATTATATTCTCTTGGCAACCTCCATCAATGATCAGGCTACACTTCTCTCCTTGCATAAGACAAATTGTAATGAACAATTGATTACACTGTCCTTGCTCAGTCCGGTTAGACATCAACAATTGCATGATGACATAGATGTTATGTTCACCAGCCACTCCTCCCCCCTCAAGCGGCTCACAATATACCTCCTCAACATCTTCCTCAGACTCTTCTTTCTCACCATCATACCTCTCTGCCATATTAACTGTCTTTATCTTGGGTCATTCACTAGAAAGGCGGTCTGGCTCATTACATAAAAAGCATCTGAATAGAACTAGCTTGGCATAAGGATTGCTAGGTTTAGGTGGATTGGAACTCGAGGCAACATTCCTCTTAGACTCTATAACTGGTGCCTTTCCCCAAGCTTGTTTACTTCCACCTCCACCTCCTACAGTATCACCTCGTTTAGGTGGCCTTTGAGAACTCTGGAAGGAACTAGGGTTTCTTCAAGCCGTCCGTATGTAAGTGTCACGAGGATGGCTCAAATCCATCTCCACCTTGAGTGCTAAATTTCGGGCATCTTGAACACTTAATATCATCTACACTCCAATCTTCTCCCTTATGTTTGGTCATAACCCATCAAGATAATGGGATGCTCTTTGCACCTCTGTCTCGGATAAACAAGATCAAGCTGAGAGTCTAAAAAACTCAGTCGTATACTTATGCACACTCCTCCCGCCTTGATAAAATCGATTGTAGGCCTAATAAATGTATTACTTATAATCAGGTGACATAAACCTTCCTCTCAACATTGCCTTCATCCTTTGTTAGGACCTTATAGGTTCCCTTCCACTCCTCCTCCTTTGGTCCTTACTTTATTCCCACCAGACGGATGCCCCTTCTTTTAGCCAGTAGGCTACCAACTTCACTTTTCTATGATCTGGCGCACCAGTATAATCAAAGAATCTATCCACCTCTGTGAGCTAGTCTAAGAATCCCGCAATATCAAGGTCCCTATTATATGAGGGCAAGTCAACCTTGATTTTGAAAGAATCATTCTCTCCAAATCTTCTTCCACGCGACTCCTCCTTAAATCTAACTCCTTGAGGCCTCTATCTAACACCATCCTCATAGTCATCCCTGCCATAAATTGGGGCATCCATTTCCCTTCTCAAACGCTTGAGAGAAGGGAAATGGACGCCCCAAGGAGCTCTCATCAAAAATCAGCAAAACCGCCGATAATGGTGTTCCTCAGGTTCCGAGTTTCAATCTGAAATTCTTATTAGAATTCATCCATCTGCATCTCTAATGCCTCTACTCATTCTTGGATGGCTTTTTATTGCACCATGGTTTCAAGAGAATTTTGAAAAGGAAACTTTGGGCTCTGATACCAACTGATAAGGAT
Source organism: Euphorbia pulcherrima (assembly GCA_947683365.1). NCBI lineage: Eukaryota > Viridiplantae > Streptophyta > Magnoliopsida > Malpighiales > Euphorbiaceae > Euphorbia > Euphorbia pulcherrima. The sequence goes on from CANTUS010000013.1 coordinate 13,277,954, forward strand.
TAAGAAGGCTTGGTGAAGGTTTTAACCACAAAACCAATAAAGAACATGAATTTGCAAGCTAAACTTGATGGAAACTGGGTTTTCTAAGAACTTCTCAAGCTAACACTTGACGGTGTTAACCCCAAAGAAGAGAGAAAATATCAGAATTGTATTGATAATTTTAGAATGCCTAATTCAATACAAAAGGTGGGCTTTACAGCCAATTTCATCAATAAAATATTACACAAGTGAACAATTAAATAATACAAGATAAAGATGATTGGACATCTGATAAAAAAGACAATTATGGCAGCTTCTCTACTTAGTTTGGCCAATCACGTCACCCAGTTATTATCTTATCACTGATATGGTCAGAGATTTAAAATAAGAAGAGTGATATTAATTAAGCCATTCATGTTGCTCAAGGCGGCATCTGCTCAGCGTTTCTGCTTTCTCAATGCTTGGAGCTCCCTTGTGCTTTATAAGGGTTATTGGTCCAAGCGGCCTCTCTTCCAGCCGGTCTATGGATGCCTCGCAAGTTAAGTAGGATAGTTGTCTTCGGTGTTTCAGCCGAATTGGTATTTCTAGCCATCCTTGGTGTTTCAGTCGGATTTATACTTCCAGCCGTCCTCAGTGTTTCAGGCGGCTTCATTCCAGAAGGACTCAAGATGTCCTCATCAACTTGGGTAGACCCGCCGGAGGATATAACTCCTAAACTGGATAAATATGGAAATCGTTGTTATATTAGGAATGGAAAGCACCTAACGCCATCTGCCCGACATCGATGAAGTCCACCAAGGAATATCCTTGGTACATGAATAAGCACTCTGATGAACCAGAAGAATATGTCATATACGGCAGTTATCAGGATCCAACTGATGGAGCTTCCTCATCCGTTCATAAGATTGGGCAAGACTCCAACCCCATTCTATGCTAAATCATATGACAGCCTGAAAAGGTCCCTTTTATGCAATGGCCTTTTGCCACCAAAGCACCATCTTCCTGACTTGGGAGAAATACCACTTGATGAAGATTTTGATGATTTCGAAGTCTACAGAATGATAGACTCGCCTACCTAGGTTGTCAGTGCTATCACTAGAGGAGCAAAAATCACTGGGTTTGTAGCCCCTGCTATGCCTGGAATGGAACCTCCAGCACCCCCTACTTTTGTTAAGTCCTTGGAATAGATAGAAAGTCCAATTGTAGACCAATTAAAGGCCACCACTACTAAGATGAGAATATGGGACCTTATCCTTGGTTCTCAAGATCATAGGCTTGCCATTGTGAAAAAGCTGATGGAGATCAAAACATCTCCCTTAGCATCGTCGGAATAAGTTTGCGCGCTACTTAAAACTGAGACTAGCACTTTTATCCCCCAACATTGTCTTCTCAAGCTCGGATTTACCCGATGAGGGCATTCACCATAATAAGGCTCTTTACTTAAAGGCAAGCGTTTTTGGGTGCATCATGCCGTGTATAATGGTTGACGATGGCTCATCACTGAATGTTTGTCCTAAGGATATTCTGCCAATCCTAGGACTTACCGAGAGGGACTTGAAGAGATCCACAACGGTCATTAAGGCCTATGATAATTCCAAGAGAACCATCATTGGTACATTTGAAGCCGAAGTTACTATCAGAGAAATCACATCTATTGTGCTTTTTACAGTTATAGACATCCAGCCACTCTCTCTGTGTTCCTTAGACGACCATGGTTACATGCTTTAGGAGGGGTTCCATTCACTCTTTACCAGAAAATGAAAATCCCATTCCATGGAAAGATCATCACTCTAGGGGCTGACGAAGCATCAGTGGTGGCGGTGCTGAAAATAAAAGGAAGCCATATGAAAGGGTTTACCACAGCCACAATCAGTCAAGGATCAAACAGGCTACCAAAAATGCATTGGGGCCCTTGGATTCAAGGTTACATGCAGAAACACCACACTCCTAGAAAAGGACTAGGTGCCTATAAGGATGAGATACCAAATTTAAATATAGGGGCAGGAGAATTGAAACCTGCAGGACTCGGTTATACAGGCACCAGAAGAATCATCAACAAGAAAATCTTTTAGAAGTCAGAGTAGCCCTACAATAGAACCCTCAAACCTGTTACTCACCAAGGAAGGACATTTCCGGGGTTTAAGATTTTCTCAGATGTAGTCAACTATGGCAAGCATGGTAAAAGCTCTATTACTTCTGCGATCAAGAAATCAAATCATCAACCGGATGCTAGGGCAAGGCCCCATCAGACCAAGCTCGATGAACGGCTATACCCAAAGAAGATCAAGAAGTCAAGCAAAAAATAGAAGATCCGTGACACTCTGACCAAACACCTCCAAGCACAACTTAAGATAGTGAAGGAACTAAAGAGCAAGGGAGGTTGCTTGAGGCCGGTCGTCATGGACATAGTCAAGGTCATGAAGGACAAAGCAAAGGTAGAAGAGGAGGACGATGAGGATATCCTGCTAAAGCCAGCTACCATGGAAGAATCATTTGCTGCAAAGTTAGACCCTACTGATCAGGATGAGTCTTTTATTCCCTTTTCTAATACGTTTGAAATGAATAATGTATTTTATGATGATAATAAAATGAAGAACTTTACTCATTTGGATTGTGTTTCTAATTACAATTCCATGCATTCATTCCAGCATTCATCTAGCATCTTTAACATTAATAATGATATTATAAAAGAATTTAACTTAAATAAGGAGGACGATCCAAAAATGGTATACATTTCCAATCAACTGCAGATCGAATAAGGGAGAGAGTTAATAAAAGTACTAAAAAATCACGTTTTGGCCTTCGCTTGGTCTCACAAGGACATGCCGGAACTTTATCGCCGCATCGCCGAGCACAAGATTCCTATAAATTCGAAGATTTGTCCAATAAAGCAAAAGATGAGGAGCATGCGTCCAGAATGGGCAGAAAAGGTCAAACCAGAAGTAGCCAAACATATCAAGGCTAATTGTGTGGAGGTCTTCGAGTATCCCACTTGGCTATCCAAAGTAGTTCTTGTGCCCAAGAAAAATTGCGACACCAGAGTTTGTGTTAACTTTAGGGACTTGAACAAGGCTACACCTAAGGATGATTTTCCGTTGCCATATATTGACGTTCGGATAGATAGAGCTGCAAGAGCGACCATGTATTCCTTTAAGGATGGGTTCTCTGACTATAACCAGATCCTCATGAACATAATAGACAAGTTCAAAACTGCATTCATCTCAGAATGGGGAATGTATTATTTCAGAGTAATGCCTTTCAGACTCAAAAATGCAGGGGCAACCTACTAGCGAGCAGTCACGATATTACTACATAATTTGATCCACAAGGAAGTTGAGGTCTATGTGTATGACATGCTTGTGAAATCCGCTATGCCAGAAGAGCACCCAGCAGTGTTAGAGCGATTCCTCACGAGAATTGAGAAATACAATCTCCGTCTCAACCCAACGAAGTGTATATTTGGTGTCACATTAGGCAAATTACTAGGGTATATGGTTAGTAAAAGAGGTATAGAAATGGATTCCGATAAAGCTAACGCCATCAGGGAAATCCGATACCAAAGATTGAGAAAGAAGTAAGAAGTTTCTTGGGGTCCATATAGTATGTCAGTCGCTTTATAACACTGTTAACTACCACATGTGAGTCTATCTTCAAGCTCTTGAGGAAGCAACAAACAATAGAATGGAACAACCAATGCTAGGAAGCCTTCGACAAGATCAAGGCCTTACCTAATGAAACCGCCTGTGCTGAAGCCTCCGATTCTCAGAAAGCCGCTAATTCTCTATTTGGCAATAGAAGAAACATCTATAGGGACTATGTTAGTTCAAGAGCACGAAGATAATAAGGAACATGCAGCTTATTATCTCAGCAGAAATTGCTAGAATATGAGACTTGATACACCATCATGGATAAAACTTGTACCGTCATGGTCTGGCTCACCAAGAAACTCAGACATTATTTCCAATCTTATCGAATCCAAGCAGTCGCAAAGGTGGATCCAATGAAGTATTTATGCCAGCCTCCCTTGCTAACTATAAAACTAGCAAGGTGGCTCTTATTGGTGTCAGAATTCAATATCGAGTATGTCATTAAGAAGATCATCAAGGGGAGAGTAGTGGCCGAATTCCTAGCAAATCAACCACTCGAGGAAGGAGAACTAGAGAACTTGGAATTCCCTAACAAATATTTTGCAACAACTATAGAAAATCTAAAAAATAGACCATGTTCTTCGATGGTGTCGTTAACAAGCGAGGAGCTGGCTTGGGAGTTATCATTATTACACCAGATGGAGCGCTCATACCTCTATCAAAATGAATAGAATTTCTCACTACCAATAATGAGGCAGAATATGAGGCTTGTCTATTTAGAATGTCTACTCCGGTCACTCTTAGAGTAGACAAAGTAAAAGTTATTGTTGATTCTGCATTAGTCACCAAACATGTCACGGGGGTGACTAGGAACTAAAGGAGGAATCTCTCAGACCTTACCTAGAGGCTATATGGAGGAAAGCCGCAATGTTCAATGAATGTGAATTTTATCGTATGACCGAAGAGGAGAACTAGATGGCGGATGCGTTGGCCACTCTAGCCTCCATGTGGGAGGGCCTCAAAAATAGCCAATCAAACCCCTTATTATAGAAAGAACCCGATCCCCGTTCTATGTCCGTGCAATAGAAGGCACCGTGGATAAGGAAGAACCTTGGTTCTCTGACATCATCAAATTCCTTGTAAATGGTGAATTCCTGGCCGAGGCTACGGATTTTGATAGGAATACGCTGAGGAAGTTCATTGTGCAGTTGTCCCTAATTGAGGAAGACTTGTTCAAGAGGTCATCTGACGGTTTGCTGTTAAAATATTTGACTCAACAAGAAGTAGAGGAGGTGATGAAAGAAGTAAGTTCAGGAGACTGTAGTCCACATATGAAAGGTATCATGATGATAAATAAAATTCAAAGAATGGGATACTTTTGGTTAACTATGCTAGCTTATTGTATTCAAGAAGCAAAGACTTGTTATACCTGTCAGATATACAGAGATGTGAGTCACTTGTCCCCAACGACATTACAGAGTTTGACAATGCCTTCGCCATTCACAGCCTGGGGCATCAATATTATCGGTGAGATAGGACCATCTTCGACCAATGCCCATCGCTTCATAATAGTGGCGGTCGATTACTTTTCCAAATTGGTTAAAGCAAAATCATATATGAGCGTTACGACAAAAAAAATGGCTCAGTTTATTCAGCAACATATTTTTGCTAGATACGGCATTCCTTATCATATAGTAAGGGCCAATGGTGTATGATTCCAAGGAGAAATAGTTGATCTTATTGAAAAGCATGGAATCAAGCATCATTGTTCTTCACCCTATCGCCCTTAAGCCAATGGAGTTATAAAAGCAGCTTATAAGGCAGTTAAGAATATCCTCTCCAAAATGATCGCCAATTACCTAGATTGGGCCGACCATATGCCTTGTGCCTTATAGGGATACAGAACCAGTGTCAAGACTCCTACAGGTCAAACTCCTTTCTCTCTCCTCTATGGAATGGAAGTAGTATTGCCACTGAAATGGTGATCAAATCTTTGTGCATGGTAAGTACAATTTATATCATAGAAATATCAGTAATTTAGCCTTGAAAATAGCTCAACTGAATTAAATATAAGAGATTTATGAATGCTTTATATGAATTTTTTAGATATTTCCTTAAGGCTGTACAATTGATGGAAATCAAGGACATAGCAGAAGAAAGCAAGCAGGATGAGCAGTAGAGCAAGCAGGATGTGTGGTAGAGTAAGTAGGAAAGTACCCAGAGCAAGCAGGAAGAGGAGACCAAAGAAGGAGGCGGTGGCCAAGATGACATGGCCAAGTAAAATACTAGAAGAATATATTTTTTTGAGAGCTTCTAGAAGCTCTTTACAAGCTTGCCAAGGACCCCTTAGGCGGTGGAGATAGTGGGTTTATTTTGAATATTTTAATACCCACTTAGACAAGATTTCTTTTGGTAAATATCTTCTAGAGGCCCTTTCTTTTCTCAACAATATCTTAGAATTTTATATTTTGCAAGTGGTGGATCTAGAGTCTTCCATCCACCACTATAAATTCTGTCGTGGCCATCATTTTAGACCAGCTTTTGATTAGCTCCCTTTACTTATTTCCTATAATATTTCCAGCTTTAATATTATGCTAATTATGTTCATATCTATTGTTATGTTTTTGTGTTTTACTCTAATTATGAGCAACTAAAGCATTGGTAGGCAAAGCTAGAAAGGAGGACAGGTAAAACATTGTCTAAACTCTCTCTCTTTTATCTCTAAACTCATCAGAAAAGATTGTTATGTGTGTGTTAAATTCTATTAAGTTTGGCCAAACTTATACTTAGTGTAAACAAGAAATTATAACACGGATCTAAACACATAACACATCTATGGTAGAAACGGTTGTTGTCTAGAGATGCTAGGAATTCCTGTTAGAAATTCATAGGAAGCTTAATTTGCTCTTAATGCTTGAAGAATAACTTGCAAGAGGAGGTTCCTGGAGTTAAAACTTCAAAGAAGTAAAGGCAAAAAGCGGTGGCTGAGCCTAGAAAACCTTAAGTAAGTGGATCTAGATCTTTGGTACTTAAAAAAGGTTAGAAATAAAAGAGAGAAGTTAAACTGTGTCTGTTTGACTGCTAGACTTGCCTGCTTCCTTATAATATTGTTCACGGTAGTTAAACAAAGCAATCAAAACTACTTATTTTCTTTTTAATTGTTTATTTTAGCTTTCTTTTAAGTTTAATCAAATCCTTTTAATTGTGTAACTATAAATCTCACTAATTTACAACTAAATTTAGTAACTCCCTTGCTCCCTAAGGAAATGACACTTGTACTTGCCTTATGCTACTGACCATGACCTAGTACACTTGCTATACACTCTCATTTGTCAACCAACAAGTTTTTGGCACTGTTGTTGGGGATCAACATGTGAAGTTTTAAAATTTTGTCTATAAATTGGTGCGTTTAATCTGTTTGTTGTCATTTTATAGGATTTCTTCTATTTTGAAGCTGTTTTTGTTGTATGTAAAGAACTAGACTACCCCTAGTTCCAGTAGACCCTGAAATTGAAAGAACTTATCGTAGATTGAGTAGAGCAGCTAGAAGAAGGTGCAGGCAATAAAGAATGGTCCATAGACCTAATCCCCAGAATGGCAATGATCAAAATGAAGTTATGGGTGAAGTCAACCCACCCCCACTAAGGCAAATTCTCAGAGAGTATAGTAGACCTTCAACCGAGGGACGCTCATCTTCCATTGTCATACCTAATGAGGGGAACAACCTCTTTGAGATTAAGGCCTTCATGATTCAAATGCTCCAGGCAGCCGTTCAATTTGGAGGTTTGCTGGGAGAAGATCCTAATGCACACATCCAAGAATTCATCACCATGTGTGATACTTTTCGCATAAATCATGCAATCTCGAATGATGTCTTGAGACTTAAGCTTTCTCCCTTCTCTCTTCAGGATAAGGCTAAAAATTGGCTGAAAAATCTTCTGCCCGGATCCATAAGAACATGGGATCAAATGGCACAAACCTTTCTCACAAAATACTTTCCACTGAGGCAAGCAATCAAATTCCTAAATGAGGTGACTCATTTCATACAGTAACTAGATGAATCTTTTGTCGAAGCATGGGAAAGATACAAGGAGTTGTTAAGTGTTGGGAACTGACAGTCAAATTGAACATGCATAACAGGCACGGAGGAAATTCAAAATTTTGTCCTTGTCTCCAGGAACTCCTATTAGATGCATATAAATTAAATAAAGCCTTAGCTAAATAATTCTCTACCTAGGTTAGCATGCATAGGCTAGGCATACCATAATTCTAAATTATATCCTAGAACATATATTTTATACTAAGCATGTTATAACTCTAAGCTATAACCTAAGCATGTTATACCTCTAAGCTATATCCTAAGCATGTTATAACTCTAAGCTATACCCTAATCATAAAATAAAATAAGCTTGCAAAATAACCTAAGCATAATTATTTAGTCTAAAAAGGCTTAAAGAAAAGGACCTAATAATTAAAAGAGAAAGAAAGAAAACTTACCAGATGGACATATTTATAATAACTTGAGTAAGGAAGACTATAACTTGCCTTAATATATTCACTTTGGGATTTTATTAGTGTTAAACGTCTCACCCAATCTAGGATTTTATCAGATGGACATATTTATAATAACTTATATTAATTTAGGGAATTTTAGAATTAATTTATAAGGTCCAACCTTAAGTGAGTTCAAGCTCTTTATTATAATTATTCCATCAACCTAGATTATATGCAAAATAATTAACACTTTTATTTGTTATATTTATATTACATTTCCTTTAAGCTTTTATTCAATAAATTTAATTTTTACTTTGTTATAGAAATATATATAAGCACCATCTTATATACTAGAAATAAATTAGTTCATATTTAATCCCCGGTTGGTCAATTCAAGCTGCACCGATATAGGTTCCCAGGTAGGAGAGGTGCCCTTGAAGTGAGTAGACACCGAGTCCAATCCTTAGCCAGAACAAATACGGGCACAAACTTGAAGACCAATGGATTCTCTTGGACTAATAAATTTCGTTCTTCCAATTCATGTAAATTGGAAGCATCTATAACCCATGTAATTTATACAAATTATTGAAACTTTTATAATTTGAGTAATTTGAGCAGACTTATTCAAAATTATTCACAACCAATTTCTAACCTCGAAATGAAAAGCATAAGTTCATAAATATTGTTCCAAATAATAAAATAAACAATAAATCATTACATGTAGAAAATAATATTCAGTTTGCTTCTAACTTAATTATGCACTAAATAGGCAGGCTCTGATACTACTGTTGGGAACTGACAGTCGAATTAAACATGCAAAACAAGCACGGCGGAAATTCAAAATTTTGTCCATGTCCCTAGGAACTCCTATTAGATGCATATACATTAAATAAAGCCTTAACTAAATAATTTTCTACCTAGGTTAGCATGCATAGCCTAGGCATACCATAATTCTCAATTATATCCTAGCACATATATTCTATACTAAGCATGTTATAACTTTAATCTATAACCTAAGCATGTTATACCTCTAAGCTATAACCTAAGAATGATATAACTATAAGCTATAACCTAAGCATAAAATAAACTAAGCATGCAAAATAACCTAAGCATAATTATTAAGTCTAAAAAGGCTTATAGAAAAAGAACTAATAATTAAGGCCCTGTTCTTTTCAACTTATAAATAGTAAAACTAAACTGAATTGAACTGAACTAAACTTATTTCAGTGTAAATTTATATGTATGCAGTACTGAACTAAACTAAACTGAACTGAATATAAGTTGAAAAGAACAGGGTCTAAAAGAGAAAGAAAGAAAACTTACCAGTTAAAGCGTGCTTTTTTAGCAGAATCTCCTTGCATAAGCCTCCAAACGTAGGATAGCCTCTATGAGTATCCACACAAACCCCACCAATCAAAACCTCCCCAAGAGGAAGAACTAAGGAGCCTTGAGTCAATACTAGACCATTCCAAAAGCCCCACCCGAAAGTATAAACTAGAGGCGCTTGAATAAAATCAAACTCCTCAAAAATAACTTGTTCAAGTAACCTTTATCGTAGGAATTATTCTTCAACTTGGTGGATTGAAAAAGGCGAAAGGTGATGCCTATTTATAGGCTTGGGGAGCATAAATTTGCTCCCCATTTACAATGTGGGATAGGGTGAAAAACCCTATCCCACGTGGGTCATACACGTGGATCCAAAGGAACTGCGTACTGACTTGCATGCATACAGCATGCAGCACACATTGTGTGTCGCAAGGGGCTTGCCTTGTGCACGAACTGGGCCACACGGCCCATGCACTAGCTCAGCTCACGGTGCCCCTCATAGGCAGCACTTGTGCAGCCCATTTTTATGGACTGCCGCGAGCACTGCCCTGCAGTGCTCGCGCACCTTTCGATGCACTCCGTGCATCCGAACCCGTACAAAATATATTTTGTACTTTTCGGTTAAACTCGCCAAGGAAAAATGTCCCTTTAAATCCTTTTTTAAATATAAATTTATTTTATGACCCTAATAAATTAGTGACTGGTCAAAAATAAATTCCTTGGTCTATCACAAAATGATCAAATCATTTTTAACCATATAAATATTAATCCAATTACTAATATGTTATATTTTCGTAATAGAATATATCTATTAGTTCTTTACTTAGTCCGATGAAGATCCAAGGTGCGTGACCTTATAGGATCCCAAAGTATTGATCTGTTAAGGCTTAACCAACCCTTGTTCTAATTAAACCATTGGCTCGAGGTTCTAGATTGTGAATAGAACTCGATTACCTTAAATGATTGTAGTATGCCTTTAGCAAAGGTCTACCATCCCCATTACTCAGAACATCATTTGTGCTTATGACTTAATCTCGGTTAATGCAATAGTTTTCGGATGCGATGAACTCCTTCCATTCTTTAATATCAGTACCATCTGGTTAATAGGGTTCGGTTAAAGTGTTAACCCACTAATAGCAAGGTTGCTCCAAGCTATCCCAGTTATTAACTTGTTACGAAAGTATATTACCTTTTACCATAGTGTGTTTGACTAGAAACTAGTTCTATCAAACACATACTCTGATCAGAGGTTTATAGCAATCATCACTTCAATAAGAGGCCAGGTACAACTTCTTAATATATCTGGAGTGATGGATTCTTTTTGACTACTCAGCTTACCAACGTGCTGTCATCACCATACCCGTAATCACTCGTAACACCCTAAATTAATGAGTGTGTGGGAATGACCCAAAGTATAGCAATAGTACCACACAAGGTAACTAGTATCTCAAGTATGAGGATATTCGCAAAGCTTATTGCATGAAGATAAAAACTAACACATTGATATACACACCAAGTGTTTATCTTACTATGGTCTCCAATATATCTCCCAGATATATCCATGTGTCAAACTTAAGGCACCACCTTCAGTCCTTAGGAGATTTGACTACTTGGATCCTTTCCAAGAAAGTTGACCACATGTTAGTCTTTCCGCTTCATCAATATCCTTTCTTGATGAAACTATGACTAGGGATAATTTAGACATAATCATAATTGCACATGAAGCAGGTCTCACTAAATATAGTCCAACTATAATTTCTCTGACTTCATGCTATGATACGTCAAGGACTTTTGTATACATACATCAATGAATATATTTTACCCAGCTATAATATATTTATAAACACATCGATATAAACAAAAGATTAAATGCCTTTATTAATTAAACAAAATATTCATACTACTACATAATTAAGATATATCGCCCTAATTGCCTTAAGGGCATATATCATATCCAACATTAAGAAGGGTGCCAAATCATCAAATCCCATTATGGATGCAAATGCAAAATTTCTATAATGGTTTGCATGATCAATACAAGATCCAAATTAAATCTGCAGCAAATGGTGACCCATAAGAACTTGCCCCCGAAGAACTTTGTGAGCTCATTGAAAGGTTGGTTAACACCAGATATAAATGGCACTCAGTTCGGGAAGAAAGAAGCAAGAGTAAGGAGTCATAATCTATTTTAAAGCTCTCTGAGAAAATGGACCTGATCTTGAAGTAACTTGCCAAGCAAAATGTCTTGGCAATATTGAATACCCAAGAAATTTGTGATTTCTGTGGAGGCAACCATAGAAATATTGATTGTAACACTCCTTTCACTCAAGAACAATGTGACTTTATTGGGAACAATCAGAGGAATAATCCCTTCTCAAATACCTATAATCTAGGTTGACGCAACCATCCTAATTTCTCTTAGAGCAATCAAAACAAGCAGGTTCCCAACCAGCAACCACAAAATAGCTTTTCTCAGTAACCAGTATAGAATATGCAGTAGGACCATCTCAACAACCAAAGAAGTCTGAGATGGAAGAAATGAAGGAAATGATAATGCAATTTATGAAGCAAACTCAAGTTTCCATGAAGAATCTAGAAACTCAGTTCCAGCAGCTCAATACCATTGTGACACCTAAAAACAAGGGAGTAATGCTAAGCAACACTGAAACCAACCCAATGGAGGAACACAAAGTAGTAACTCTGAGGTACAGTAAGACATGTGATAATTTTAAACCTAAAAAGTTTATTGTTGTTGATAAAAGTGCAGGTAAGGAGACTGATGAGAAGGAATGACATTCTAGAAATTAAAATCCACAGTGTAATCAAAAACCTATGGAGCAATCAAAAAATCCAGTAAAGCAAGCAGAATCAATTTCTCACCCAGAGCAAGCAGAATAAAATCTTATTCAAACTTATCACATTCCTGAAAAGCAACCAGTTCCAGCCTATCATCCAAGGATTCCATATCCTCAAAGAGCAAAATAACATGTAATGGCCAAGCAATTTGATAAATTTTTAGAAGTCTTTAAGAAACTTCATATTAATATTCCCTTTGCAGAAGCACTTGCACAGATGCTGATGTATATTGGCAAATAAGAAGAAATTAGAGAATGTGGCCATGGTGCAACTAAATAGAGATTGCTCCTTTATCCTTCAAAGTAGGCAACCTTTGCCTAAGAAACTTAAAGATCCAAGGAGTTTTTTGATACCTTGCTCTATTGGTAGCTTAAACATTGATAATGCACTTTGTGATTTAGGAGCAAACATAAATCTGATGCCATATTACATTTATAAGCAATTAGGCTTAGGTGAACCTCAACCAACTAAAGTATCTATACAACTTGCTGATAGAACTATTAGGTATCCTAGAGGCATTGTAGAAGATATTCTAGTGAACCTCAACCAACTAAAGTATCTATACAACTTGCTGATACAACTTGCTGATAGAACTATTAGGTTTATCTTGCCTATTAATTTTATTGTAATGGATATGGATGAAGATTTTCATATGCCCATCATTTTAGGTAGACCATTTCTTGCTACTGGAAAAGCTTTAATTGATGTAAATGATGGGAAATTGATTCTGAAAATACATGAAGAAGTAGTATTTAAAATGAATGAAGCAATGAAGTAATTATCTACTTTTGATGATCAATGCTACTTTCTTGATGCTACTGATGTGAATTTGAACCCCTTTCTAATGCAGGAATTAGAAGAAAATAATTTTAAAGGGGAAGATTTGACTGCTCCAGAAATAGTGGAGGAGATAGAAATTGCGGAGCAGGCAAAACAGACAGTGGAGCAACCAAACTGCCAACCACCTATACAGAAAACAACCTGTTGAGCCACTAAATCACACACTAAATCTTTCTCCAAAAACCTCACTTGAGGAACCTCCAAACCTTGAGCTGAAACCTCTTCCTCCCCATCTTGAATATGCTTGTAATTATCTACTCAAAACTAACCCCTGACCAAAAGGCCCAACTAATTTATGTCTTAAGGGAGAACAAGGAGGCTCTACCATGGATAATTGCTAATATCAAGGGAATTAGTACTTCTATTTGTGTGCACCGAATTCTCATGGAGGAAAACCATAAGCCAGTGGTGCAGCCTCAAAGGAGACTCAATCCCAACATGAAAGAAGTTATGAGGAAAGAAGTAATCAAACTTCTTGATGCTGGAATTATCTACCCCATTTAGATATTATTTCGACTAGTCCAGTCCAAATTGTACCAATAAAGGGAGGAATGACAATGGTGACAAATGAGAAGAATGAGCTCATCCCTACAAGAACAGTCATAGGATGGTGAGTTTTCATTGTTTACCACAAACTGAACAAAGCAACCAGATAGGATCACTTTCCACTTCCTTTCATTGATCAAATGCTGGAAAGATTGGCTAGTTATAAATTCTATTGTTTCCTTGATGGTTATTCAGGGTACAATCAGATTGTGATCCACCCATTGGATTAGGAGAAAATAGCTTCTACCTGCCCTTATGGTGTTTTTGGGTATAGAAGAATGCATTTGGTCTTTCAGTGCTCCAGCCATATTTCAAAGATGTATGATGTCTATTTTCCATGATATGGTGCAGAAAACAATGGAAATTTTCATGGATGACTTCTCAGTGTATGGGAAACTTTCCAATCTCTCTTGAAAAATCTTAAAGCTGTTTTACTTTGTTGCAAAGAGACCAATCTTGTTCTAAACTGGGAAAAGTGCCATTTCATGGTAAATGAAGGCATCATTCTTAGCATAAGATTTTAGAGAAGGTAATTGAAGTTGATCAAGCTAAAGTGGAGATCATTGAAAAGCTGACTGCCCCAAAATTAGTCAAGAAATTCAGAAGCTTTCTTGGGCATGCTGGATTCTATAGAAGATTCATCAAGGATTTCTCCAAAATTGCTCAACCATTGACAGCTCTCCTCCACAAGGACACTGAATTCAAGTTTGATAATGCTTGCTTGAAGGCATTTAATGAGCTAAAAGCAAAACTTATCAATGCACCCATTTTGATTGCTCCAGATTGGGGGCAGCCATTTGAACTTATTTGTGATACAAGTCATACTTGTATTAAAGCTGTCTTGGGCCAAAGAATTGATAAGCATTTTTGGCATATCTATTATGCAAGCAAAACTCTCACTGAAATTCAACAAAATTACACAGTGACTGAAAAAGAGTTACTTGCTGTGGTTTATGCCTTTGACAAATTCATATCATACTTGGTGCTATCAAAAGTCACTATCTTTACTGATTACACGACCTTGAAATACTTAGCCAAAAAAGATGCAAAGCCAAGGGAAATTAGGTGGCTATCACTTCTTCAAGAGTCTGATTTTGAGATCTAAGACAAAAAAAAAGGCTCAGAAAATATGGCAACTGATCATTTATCCCGCATCCCAGAAGGCAATCAAGTGCAGCAACCAGAAATTACTGATACATTTCCAGATGAGCAACTTTTCATGGTAAGATCTTTCCCTTGGTTTGCTGAGTTTGCTAATTACCTAGCATGTGGTGTTAAACCTCTTCGACCTTATGCATAAAAGAAAAAATTCTTTGATGACTTGAAATATTACTTTTGGGAGGAACCTTTCCCTTTTAAGTTGTGTGCAGATCAGATTATAATAAAATGTGTTCCTGAGGAAGAAATTCCAGCCATTTTAAACATGTGTCACGGCAAGGAAGCCGGTGGACCCTTGGGAGGAAGTAGAACTGCAACAAAAGTGCTAGAATTTGGTTTTTATTGGCCAACAATCTTTAAAGACTACCAAAGGTTTGTTATAGAGTGCAATGAATGCCAAAGAACATGTAACATATCTGCCAAAAATGCTATGCCCCTAAACAACATTGTGGTATGTGAAATCTTTGATGTTTGGGGCATTGACTTCATGGGACCATTCCCCGACTTACATGGTAATAAATACATACTCTTAGCTATGGATTATATTAGTAAATGGGTTGAGGCCATTGCCAGCCTAACAAATGATTCTAGGTTAGTCATAAAATTTTTGAAAAAGCTTTTTACCCGCTTTTGGGTACCTAGAGCAATCATAAGTGATCAAGGGACTCATTTTTTCAGTAACCAGTTTGAAAAGTTATTAAAAAAATATGGGGTCACTCATAGAATTACCACTTCCTATCACCCACAAACAAGTGGGCAAGCAAAAATTTCAAATAGGGAAGTCAAAAGAATTTTAGAGAAAACTGTTAACAACTTTAGGAAAGATTGGGAAATTAAACTTGATAATGCTTTGTGGGCTTAAAGAATAGCATTCAAAAACCCCATTGGAATGTCCCCAGTTAGATTGCTATGTGGAAAAGCTTGCCATTTACCCATTGAGTTGGAAGTTAAAGCTCTATGGGCACTAACCTTGCTTAATTTTGACAGGAATGCAATAGGGGAACAAAGGAAGTTGCAGTTGAATGAATTAGAAGAGTTCAGGTTGTTTAGCAACGAAAATGCCATGACTTGCAAAGAAAAGACCAAGAAATGGCATGATCAAAGGATTCAAAAGAAGGAGTTTAACCTCGGGCAGTAAGTAGTCTTATTTAACTCAAGATTGAAGCTATTTCCTGGCAAACTAAAGTCAAGATGGACTGGGCCATATAGTATCCATAAAATTTTTCCTCATGGTGCCATAGAAATCATGAACAATTTAGGACAAATTTACAAGGTCAATGGTCATAGACTCAAACCATACTTGACCAATGAAGAGACAAAATTTGCTGTGGAAGAGCAACAATTGCACCCTTCCTAACACAAATTCAAAACAATGGTGTCCGCTCCAAACATCAATTGGAGAAATTTTGTTGAGCATGAGCTCATTCTCTAACCTTTGTATATATTCATGTGTTTAATCTTATGTTTTTATATATCTTTTTAATATAAATGTCTTTATGTTTTGTAGAAGCTCTTGGACTAAGTGTGAGTTGCAACATCAAGATACCTCCTCTTGTTGTCACACGCACTTAGTTTTATATTTTGGTTATTTTTCATCTTGGATAAAGTACCAACTCAAAAGAATTAGAGGGCTTAAAAGTGCAACATGGCATTTGGACGAAGTGTTTTAACTGCTCCAACTTTGACTACCTCAATTAATTTAATCTCCAAAAATTCAAATTATATTGGGTAGTTTATTAGAAGAAGAAAAAGAAGGGAGGTGTCGTGTGGCAGTGGATGGAAGCATTGGAAAGAGAAAGAGGTGGGTTGGATCTACCCATGCATGAACCCACTAACCCAAAATTATTACCTATGAACCTAGCCATTTCCCTCTCTCCTATATGCACCCACTCAACTCTCATCCCTCTCTCTCTCTCTTTCCACTAATTGTTAAGATCAAAAGAAACCCAAAAGCCCTCTCACTCTTCCATTTTCATCAATTCTCTCTTCATTTCTCTCTTCTCCGGCGAGAAAAACACCCCCCTCACACCACTATTCATCTTCTTCTCTTAAACCCACACCATCCTTCTCATAAATTTTAACCCAAAACCATGGTGAATACTAGAAAATCCTCCAAAGCCACTCCAGCAAAATCCACACCACCGTCTACCTCCATTTCCGGCGGACTACCCTCGACAATCCCTGCTTCCATTTTGTAGAAAATGCAAACATTCAAAGAGGGGTACATAATGGACTGGTTTAACTTATTTGCAAACCATGAATTCCTCCCCTCAAGAATCATCAATTGAGAAGCCCTAAAGAGTTTGGGGTTGCATGAAGAATTTGAGATATTCTTTAAGTTCGGTGGGTTGTTTGATTTTGTAGATACCCTAGATCCAACCTTTAAGGAACTCACCATGGAATTCCTTTACACTTTCTCTGAAAACAAGGATATTGAAGCCAATAATGAACCTGGAAGGTATCTATTCCGGTTATTTGGAATGAAGAAGTCCATTTCTTTGAACAAACTCAACAAATGCCTAAGGGTTTTGATGGAGCATATGAAGACTGATGAGTACTCAACTGCTCATAAAGTCCGACCTACTGACTTCAATGTTGGGGAATTTTGGATAAAAATTACTGGAAGGGATGACTATCATGACTCACAATTAGCAAGCCATCTAAAATAATATCGACATAAGATAGCTCAGAAGCTGATAGCAACAACCCTCCTCCCACGGAGTAAGGAATCCACCATCCCAGAAAATGATATTTTTATCTTCTATTGTATGGAAAAGGAAGAAAAGATCAATGTGGGCAGTTTCTTTGCCAACTAATCCTCAAACTAGCAAACAAGAGCAACAAAAAGATCATGATTGAGTCTTTTATCACCAAGGTAGCCCGTTCTCTAATCACAACTTTCTCCACTAATGGCCTCACCCATGTCTGCTTCCCTGAGGTTATTAAGCTCTAAAACTTAGGAAAATTTAGAGTATGCAGAAAGGTGGATGAAGTGTACTATTTAGAGCATGTTGCCAAGGCCTTGCTAGAGGAGCAGAGGAAAGAAACTGAAAATAGGAAAAGAGAGCAAAAAAGAAGATCCACTAGCCCTATTTCTAAGAGAAGGAAAATAGTGCCCAAAACCACTACTGCAAGAAAAGGAAAGAAAGTGGCAGCAAAATCTGACTTCATGGAAAGGTGTGAGAATATGACTTTACGCAACTGTTGGGAATTATGGAAGAGCTATGGAAGGCCAAAGAAGATTATCTCTCCTTCAAAATGGAAGTGGATATCAAAATTAGGAGATTAGAGGATGATAATCTAGACATGAACCTTCCAGAATATATCAAGAGCACCCCCACTAGAGAAATGGGAGATAAATTTAGCCAGGAACACATTCCATCAGCCTCATCCACTCAGGAATCAGACTGGCACTCCAAGAGTAAGGAAACTCCATAAAAGGAAGTAGAACAAGCTCCTCCTAGCTGAGAAAAGTACCTTTCTTACCTTTGCTCTTTATTTTTCTGTAAAAATGCCATGTGAAGGTAATAATTTTCACTTACTATCTTCATTGGTGATTTGCATGCTAGGCTTTGGGGACAAAGCAGTATTTAAGTGTGGGGGAGGTAGTTCTATATTTTAACTACTGGATGTTTGATTGCTATTGTTGACTGCTGCTGATTATTGCTTTCAATTAGTTTCTAATTGCTTCTGGAAAACATTGATTGCTGCTAATACTTTGAGTGCTATATTTATGTTGAATTCTAGTATTTAATGGATTATTTTGCCCTTGATCATCACCCCACTTAAAAAGTTTGCTTGAAATTAAGTTGTTGTTTTTGTTTTTAGTTTTTGTGTTTGTTTTATGTGATAACCTCTGATTTCACCTTCTCTTCTCTTTTAAGTTGTATACATGTGTTTTGATCTCACATCTCTTTTAAAAAAGCTTTTGAATATGTTTTTAGGTGATCAACATGGAAACTTGAACCCTTTTGAGGATAAGCAGTTGTGATGATAGACTTACAACTACAAAGTTAAGTTGTTTAATTAAGCAAGTAAAAACTATAAAGGTGTGTTGTTTTTCAATGAACTCAACTAGAATGAACCAATTGAAAGTTAACCCATATTTAGTGAGGAGTTGAGCCAAAAGTTTTAAAAATTTTCTAACTTAATCACTAAATCAGTTCTTCTTTATGCTCTCAAACTTTCAAACATCTTTTTTCATATCAGTGCTTAAATTTATTTCTTGCATAAATCATTAAAATTTCGAAGTCATCTCTCTCTCTCAATAAATTCACAATTTTAATTCTTTCTGAGAGGGCTTTACACACGCATACTAAAGCTAGAACTTGATTTGGGAGCACTTAGATATAGTACTTATCGAGACCAATCATTGATCACTTATACAACATGATAAAGGTATTAGGACTACACACTTTTTCAACCAAAAAGCCACCCTAAAACATGATTTATCCCTTAGTGAGCCCCTTTGAGTGTTTTAACCTTTTCTTTCATACACACAGTAACTAGAACCCATAACCCTTTTCATATCATTTTATTTTACCTTTCTTTTTCACCCTCGATTTTACCAAGGAAATTTTCAGAAAACAACAAATTTTTACATCATTTTGGATTGCTTTCAAAAAATCTTTTCAAGGAAACTCATTGAGCTATCTTCAAACTCATTCCAGCCTATGTTCTTTATTAGTATAAAAAAAGAATTAAAAAAATAATAAAAAGAAAGCAAAAATAAAAAGAGAAAAAGGAAAAGAAAAAGAAAATGAAGTTTGAATTACTTTGAATCCTTAGAGCAAGCTCAACTTTCTCTTAATACATCTTGAAGGCTTGTTGAAACTTTTTGTTTGACTGCTGGAATGATTGCTCCATTATGTCCTTATCTTCTTAATTGCTCTGATCTTTCACTCTCATTCCTTATGCTTAAAACTTCCTTTTGTTGCATGAGTTAGTAACTATAATCACGATACAACTAGTTGCAAGTTCATTATGCTTGTTTTGGTAAAATCTTTACACCCAAAAGCCTTTTTCACTCGACACACCCTACCCTTAGCCAACATTACAACCCGGAGAAAAATCCTTTTGATTGTGTTTGTGATCAATATTTTAAGTGGTGTAGATGAGATCGATAATCAAGCCTGTGGACTTAAGAATGCCATGTATAAGCTGTCGAGTGATTTCTCAAAACTCACCCTTGAAAAATTGAGCAAATTGAGTGTAATTAATTGGTGAGGAAGTTGGTTCATTATAGAAAGGTTTATTGACAAAACAACTTTAACTCGTAGTTTTGGGCATGTTTTTTAGAACAAGTTTTTTTGTTAAGTGTGGGGTGTTCATCTCCTACCTTCAATTCTTGCATTTTAAGTAGCTTGTTTTGCCTTCTTAAGGAAAAATGATAAATCTTGATTATCATTCTTGTTTTGTTTTATTCTCTTTTCTTCTCTTTTTGACTGTTCTTTATTTTATCTTTGCTTAAGGACAAGCAAATGCTTAAGTGTGGGGGAATTTGATAAGTATAATTTATACCATGGAAATATCAGTAATTTAGCCTTGAAAATAGCTCAACTGAATTAAATATGAGAGATTTATGAATGCTTTTTATGATTTTTTTAGATATTTCTTTGAGGCTGTACAATTGATGCAAAGCAAGGACATAGCAGAAGAAAGCAAGCAGGATGAGCAGCAGAGCAAGCAGGAAGAGGAGACCGAAGAAGGAGGTGGTGGCCAAGATGACATGGCCAAGTAAAATACCAAAATAATATATTTTATTGAGAGCTTCTAGAAGCTCTTTTCAAGCTTGCCAAGGACCCTTAGGCGGTGGAGATAGTGGGTTTATTTTGAATATTTTAATTCCCACTTAGACAAGATTTCTTTTAGCAGAAATTATCTTCTAGACGCCCTTTCTTTTCTGAACAATATCTTAGAATTTTATATTTTGCAAGTAGTGGATGTAGAGTCTTCCATCTACCACTATAAATTCGGCCGTGGCCATCATTTTGGACAAGCTTTTGATTGGGTCCCTTTACTTATTTTCTGTAATATTTCCATCTTTAATATTATGCTAATTATGTTCATATCTATTGTTATCTTTTTGTGTTTTACTTTAATTATGAGCAACAAAAGCATTGGTAGGCAAAGCTAGCAAAGAGGATAGGTAAAACATGGTTTAAACTCTCTCTCTTTTCTCTCTAAACTCATTAGAAAAGATTGTTATGTGTGTGTTAAATTCTATCAAGTTCAGCCAAACTTATACTTAGTGTAAACAAGAAATTGTAACATGGATCTTAACACATAACACATTTCTGGAAAAAACGGCTATTGACTAGAGATGCTAGGAATTCCTGTTTGAAATTAATAAGAAGCTTACTTTGCTCTTAATGCTTGAAGAATAACTTACAAGAGGAGGTTCCTGGAGTTAGAACTTCAAAGAAGTATAGTTAGAACTTCAAAGAAGTATAGGCAAAAAGTGGTGGCTGAGCCTAGAAAACCTTAAGTAAGTGGATGTAGATCTTTGGTACTTAAAAAGGTTAGAAATAAAAGAGAGAAGTTAAACTGTGTCTATCTGACTGCTAGACTTGCTTGCTTCCTTATAATATTGTTCACGGTAGTTAAATAAAGCAATCAAAACTGCATGTTTTCTTTTTAATTGTTTATATTAGCTTTCTTTTAGTTTTAATCAAATCCTTTTAATTGCATAACTATAAAGCTCACTAATTTACAACTGGATTTAGTAACTCCCTTGCTCCTTGAGGAAATGACATTTGTACTTGCCTTATGCTACTAACCACGACCTAGTACACTTGCTAGACACTCTCATTTGGCAACCAATAGCGTATAGCCCTTAAAGTGAGACTTCTTGAAGATGAATGGGCAAAGGCAAGGCACGAGGGATTGACTTTAATCGATGAGAAATGATTAACTGTGTTGGAGAATCTATAGTTATACCAACAACGCATGCCCAGGGCTTACAATCGTAAAGTTAAAAGGCAAGATCAACCCCTGAGAATAGGTGATCTGGTCTTAAAACAATCTCATAAGATGCACATGGATGTTCAAGGGAAGTTCCAACCAAATTGGGAAGGAGCATACATAGTACGAAAGACACTCAATAACGGGGCAGTCAAATAGCAACAAATTTGTGAATCCAGTAAATCACGATAAGATGAAGCGCTATCTCGTGTAAAAAAAACATATGTCAATGTTTAGTGAGGGCTCTTGAGCAAAAATAAAGACCCCAAATAAAAGAGTGAGGCCTCAGGTAAAATTCATTCGGAACCTTAGGCAACGATGGGCATTTCTTGGGAATAAATACCATTTGTCCTTCCTATTTAAGTAATAGCTTTTATAGTAGCATATTCATGTTAAAAAAACTGCATGAGTGCATTAAATGGAAACTGCGAATTGTTTAATAAAACACGCATTCAAATAGCATTTTTCATCTTTATTACACATAAAGTGCATTACAAACAGGAAATGGAAACAACAAAGACAAAAAACGAGGCCCAAAGCCTTTATTCTCCCACAAAGAGGAAAGACATATAATGGCAAGCTCAATGATCTCCAAAGAAACTACGGAGTCTCTTAGTCTTGATAAGCCTCTCCTCAAGGGTGGCAAGCCCATGAGTGCTCGCAACCAAGATGTGATAAGCCTCGGAAGGATGGATGTCAAAAGGCACAGAATAGTTCGCCTCCACCCTAGAGCAATTATACCACCTCACGTCATGACTATAAGCCTGAGTGTAAGAAATCTCAGAGCCAAGGAGGGTGCACAAGGATATCGGAAACCCCTGAGGACGACCATACTGCTTGCACAAGCGACCGGGAGAGTAGGTGATAATCTCGAAAAGACCATTGAGGATTACGCCATCTCTAACAACATCAGTAGTCCTATGCATGATTCTCCACCAAGGGAAAACCCAAAGAATATCCTCAACAGCTTGACTCCCCAAAAACTTAACCCATTCTTCGACAGTGAAGTCTCTATAGGAACGGTTGCCGATGTGAACTAAGAAGCCCCATACCCAATAGGCCTTCGGTTGATAATCCATGCTTATAGGGACAGACAATACAGAAAGCTTGTCCTAAGCCAGAGCTATAAAAGAGAATATATAAAAAGAAAAAAAGAAAACAAAAAAATGGCTTGCTGGATTGAAAACCTGAAAAAATGTGTTCATACAAGAAAAGGCTCTACAAACGGCCTAAAAGAAAAAAAACGACGAATAGAAAGCCTATCTACTGTCCGCCGCTTGAACTAGGATGGCTCCAATAGAAGACGATGGAGGAGGAGGATAACCACCTTACAGAAAGAACCCCGAAGGATCGCCCTGACCATGCTGAGGCTGCTGTTGCTGGTCATCCACCTGGATCATTACCACTTGAGCTCGAAGCCGCCGAATCTCCAACTATAACATTTTAACATAGATCATTCATATGCATTTGATAACATGCCATGCATCGTCATTGAAACAATAAAATAATAAACATATCGCCATGTTAGAATTTTGGTTCATGATGAACTGTTGTTGTCCATAGATGTATCCCCAATCGGAGATGCTATCGGCAATAGGCACCTGTAGAAAAATAAGAGATCGAAATGAGTCAGAATTGGCATAATCTAAGAAAGAAAAGGAAAAAGCGAAAAGGCTCATATAAGTAGCTCCAGCCAGGTGGAAGGTCAATGGATGCTCAGGGTCCAGGTAAGGCTGAATCACTAGTGTGTAAGTACTCAAGTCAGGATGGTACATCAAGAATATAGATGGCTGATACTGGAATCCCTGATATCCTTCCATCATCGCCGGACTTTGAGGCAGAACCGTTGAAGCAAAGAACTCCCAACAAGGGTAGAAGTGGACGCAGGTCTCTTCCTACCTTAGTAATCCTGTAGGAACATCGAAGCGAGGGCAAATTAGTCAAATTGAGCATAAAAATTGGAAAATGATGAAGAAATCTGAGTCAATGAAAAGAGAGATACCGTCATCCGGACAGCCCCAGGTGAACCCAATCCAGGGGTAGAAATGGAAGGAGCATCGCCCTTAGTGGGGTTATGAACATCTGGTCGGGGCTCGATAGGAACATGGTTTTTCTCTGGCTATCTGAGTAGCTGTGAACGGCAAAACTCCTTATACCCCTGGGTTGCTCTAAGAAAGCGCTAGATTTGCCACTAGAGGCCAAATGTGAGAAGTCGGGTGAACTGCGAGGCCAGAAGATCCATCGAGGAAAATCAGAAGGGATAAAACGCACCTTTGGAGGAAGATGCCAACCTTGGATATGCTCCCCAAGATACCACTCTAAGGAGAAGGGAGTCTCTATAATCAACTGGGTATTCACGAATTCCCCAGCCAACCTCATAACATCCAGCTAATAAAGCTCATAACCCCATGGCTGAGTCTTGATCTGAAAGGAAAAGAAGCCAAGTGTTGATACAAAGATTGTAGCAGATATAGCTGAAAACCAAAAATGCTAAGAAGCTTACATGCTCTAAAGTCAGAGTACGAAGGCGGATAGAAAGATAAGAAGGAGACTCGATCTCCCAACCGCGCAATAGTATGGGAGACGAGGAAAAAATGGATAGCTGCCATCAGCACCAGCTTGGTCCTTGAAAGAATCCCCATCTCGAAAAACTAGATCTGCAAAAAGTCAGAATGTCAAAAGACAGGTGAGAATGCTCATAAAGAAAGAAAAGGGAGTCATACCCTTACATAGATAATCTGGAGATAAGATTTGAACTAGCCAATCTTGTTCCTCACACACTGATCAAGGCCCCAGTACAAATGACCCAATGCAGCTTGGCTCCAGGCATACTCATAGAAGTGGGTCAGGTCGATCAAAGTGGGCAGAATGTGGAGATTCACGATCGAACCCCCGGTGGGAAAACACAGCCAGGACAAGGTAGCGCCCATGAAGGCTCTAGCCTCGCAAGCAGAAGTCAAGTGCCTTCTATCCCCAGTAGTCTAAAAGGTCATGAGTTTCTCACAAGAAACTCGCCCGGGCTTATCCCCAGAATAGCCATTCAAAGCCTCAATGGTCTCCATATTGAAGCTATCATAAGTAAAACAGGCATCGAAGTGAATTACGTTATCGTGAAAGGGAAGACCTGTGATGGCGCAGTAATCCAATGGAGTGATAGTGTACTCCTTGCAACGGAAATGAAAAGTGTGGGTAGTATCGGACCATCTGCTCAAGATGTGGGTAAAAGTACCGGCTGGGGTGTATGAATACCCGCAAGACCTCACGTACTTGCAATTCCTCACCATCCTCCCCAAAGACGTCCCATTAATGATGGCCTTCGTGCCAAGGGATAGTACCGTCCCATTAATGATGGCCTTCATGCCAAGGGATAGTACCTTGTACCACTTGTAAAAGTGGGAAATACTACCACCCTCATAGCAGTGACCTATAAAAATAATGCATGTACACTAATCACACACCAATCTTCGATAAATCACTCGATTATGGAAAGTCATCGCATTTAATAAATTCATGCCATAATTAAAAGCAATAAAATAATAAATAATTTAAACAAATGACATGATAAATAATAGCATTAAAAAATATAATAAAAATAAATAAAATATAACAATGGTAGTAAGGCTTACTAGAATCCGTGAAAGGTGATCGGAAGGCTTCAAAGCAGGTGGAATAAAATCCCTAGGAGCAATTCCATGATACTTCCAAGTCGGAGGAAGCCTGTATAATGCCTCGGCATGAACTTTAGAGAGTTCCACTTGCTCACTATCGATAACCACGTTGCGAGTAATCACTTGAAAGGCCGGTAAATTCAGGCGGACGTTATAAAGCTTATACCATACAGAGACCTCGCAAAATCAGAGAAGAAGGGGCAGAAAAGGGAAGAAAATCAAAGAAATAATTGTCAAAAGTAGTAAGAAAGCAAAAATTCTAGAAGCAAAGAAGCAGAAAACGCTAAAGGAAGGAAATAAGAATTTTCGGTGTAAAGAAAATGAAATCCCAAGAGCTGTTTATATAGCCCGCAGGCAATTAGTCACCGAATTAATTACATGCATAATTAGTCAGCGGGCTAATTGCCTAGTTAGCTGTCATGCGTTTATGCGTTGAATGCATAAACGTGTTACGACTATAAAAGCTACTGTTATATAGGTAATTAGCCCATCGGCTAATTACCTATGTTTTAACTTTTTTGCATTTTTGCATATTTCATCCATTTTCTGCATTGTTTATAAAATGAGCGGACCTAAAAGTTGTTTTTACACAGTCATTCATGCATTAAACACTTGAAAATATTTAGTTCAACCCTCGGTGAATTTTTAATCTCATGCAATTCATTAATAAATTTTTAACCGGAGGAGCAAAATATATTTTGTTCAAAATTTGTCGATTAAAAATATTTTAACTCATTGCATTCCACACACGCACTATTTTGTTTGTTTCGCATACGACAAAATTTCTAGCATGAAATTTATGTATGCGAGGGGCAAACTGTTAGTACAGGTTCGTTCCGGCCCAATGAGGAATTATGCCTATTTCGTTCAGTGATCAGATAAAAGAGCCCAAAAGGACCGAATTGTCATCCAAAATCCAAATTTCAAAAATCCACATCCCAGTGAAGCTTCGATTTAGCATTTTCTACTGAAAAATCAAAAATTCAAAATTTGGTCAAACCTAGGTAATCACCCCGCCGGCTAATTACCTGTCTACTGTAAAAAAAATTAAATCTTACCGAGATCTGGCAAGAATTTATGGGATCTAAAGCGAGATCTTGTCAGATAGGTAATTAGCCCACCGACTAGTTACCTAGGCAATTAGCCCGCCGGCTAATTATCATTCCACTATAAACAGAGGACTTCCCCTCTCGTTTTCAACAGACTGAAGGAAAACCAAAAAATCATTCCGTTCGTTTTGTTTTGAGAGTCCTAAAAGCCCAGAAATTCTGTCAAAACACTTCCAAATCCGAGCTTTATCACCGACATTCGGTATAAACTCATTTTTCCTGTCTTTTTAGATCAAGATCTCACAATGATCTTCGGTCTAAAAAATGACTTAACGACTCAAAAATCCCGCATTTCATTTAGGAATAATCCAAGATTATAGCCATAATTTGGGTTAAACCTATTTTCCAATCAAATCACACTCTGACAACTTCGATCCTGCACCGGCTCTCAAGTCATCCTAGACAAACGAAAAGGTAAACTAAGGATAATTGGCTCTAAGCCCAACTATAAAATTCATTTTTATTACTTTTATTATTATACATTGCATTCCATTTCCGTGGTTAAGTGAGTCACTGGTACCACTTAAACTATAATATGTGTAAATAAGCTCGCAGGTACGGACAAACATCCAGAATGTGAGAAAACTCTATCCGAGTTTCCGGACCGAAACCCAATTACTGCCGTTACTCTACCGAAATTTCGGTAGCAAATATCAATTTATTATGCCGTTATAATGCATGTCTTATTTCTTGAATTTATTTCTTAAATAAAGCCATTGTAATGCAGAAATTACCACAAATCCCAAAATTCCAAAATTAATCCAAACAATTGGAAAAATATGAGTACCTATCATGTCCGAACTCATAATCTCATTTCCTTTTCGGTATAAAATCCCATTTTAGATCAGTATACCACAATTTCCGGTAGAGCTGAACCAGGTGGTGACTCTAATTAATTTATTTTTTTTAATAAAGTATAAAAAATGCTTTATTTTAAAAATATCTTTTCTAAATAAGACGTATAAATATATTTATCAATATAATCACATTTTTTGCTTATATAAAGCCACTGTATTTAAGTAAATCGGATTTTCTCAAACACCCCGCGTGCTCCCATAAAATTTCGCCCGCTCACATGTGTCCCAATGAACCATAAACCTTATAAAACGACGAAAGGCTTTCATACGCAACATCAACCCAAATTTGTTTGCCTTCACGCTCTATGCCAATTGTTTGCAGTAAATATGTCGAAAGATCGATATCAACCAATAATCGAGCATGATGACTGTAATCCCCATTACGGGTAGCTCAATCAATACGCATCAAAACCCCAAACAACAGGCTAAATCAGCCAAAATTTGTGGCTCTCAATACTCCCAGGGAAGAGATAGCAAACGAACCCAAACTTGGGCATTCGTAGATTTTTAGGCATATGGATCAAAATCCTAAACCCACGGTTTAAGCGTAAAGATACCGAGCTTACGATTTAAGCTCTCACGACTCCAAATAACACTTTTTAGCTCTGAAGTTCCTAATCATATGATAAAAATCTCGCCCTAAAGATATCAATCTCCACGGCGTAGTTAATTCCCGTACTTTCGAAAGGTGCAATTTCAAATCATCTAATTTCCATGGAGTTTCGAATTTCTACATAATTGAAGCCGGTTGTCATAAATCTTTTGGTTGTCATATTAATTAATGATGATAAATAAACATTAGTATTAAATTTTAAAATTTTTGACAAATAAAAACGTATTTTATAATTAATGATGATAAATTAAAAAAATAATAAATAAAAAATTCATGAAAGTTGTTCTAAATGTTGTATAATTTTTAATCATACCAAAAAATTAATTTTTGTAACATAATTATTTTATTAAAAAATATTTTATTTTTTTTATTTAACTTTTGAAATCACATCTTATATTTTAAAAAAAAATTCAACCCCCATTTTACAAAAGTTAAACCATATGGAATGTTTTTATATTTTACCTTATTTTTATCTTAGGATTATTTGTTCATTTAGGCATTATTATTATTATTATTATTATTATTATTATTACCAATTAAAATAATCATAAATAATGATAGAAACTAATATTGATAAAAAAAAATGATATGATAAACTATACATGGCTTGTTTCTTCTTTATACATTTCTTAAGTTTTAGTGGAAAAGTTAAAGGGAAAATAATATTATTGTGGAATTAGGTTTCAAAGAGAAAAATAAATTTTATTATTAAATAAATAATGACATAGAATTCCAATATTGCTTACTTATTACTATTTTGTATTTTAAATCCTTATTTATTTATTTATATAGGTAGAATAATATTTGTGAAGCTTACTAATACCACCTTTCTAATTTGTTTCAGTAACTTACATTTTAATTTAGAAAGAACTAATAACTTAAAAGTTATAAAATGTCTTGTAGCTTATGTTAAGCTGCTTATAAGCATGTAAAATTTGACAATGTAGTCCATTATATTTATGCATAAAATATTTTTATGTTCTCTATATTTTTTTTATTATTTTATACCAATCAATTAAGCCTTAAATCTCAAGGTGGGGTTGGCCTTTTTAATCATTTTATAATTGATATAATTTGTAAGTTGTTTATGAGTTATTTTACCAAATACTTAGACTATTTATAGATTGATGGTTATAAAACCATAAATACATTAAAACATCTATAAATTAATACTTGATAAAATTAATAATTTGTCCAATTCTAATTTGGGACCAGTACAAAATTGGACCCAATCGATAAAATAATAAGATAATAACTTTTTTGAAATCCCATTGTATATAAATTAGTCCCAATAAGACTATAAATTAATAATTACTAAAAGATTCCAAATTCTAAGATTGTCTAGTAAAAAATGAATCTATAGTCACTTATTTTTTATTGAACTTCAAATCTATATTAAGTTCATTTTTAAATCTACTCATTGCACTTAAGAGTTGGGACATTATCTTCTCGTATTGTAAAAAAAATTGTGAAGAGTTGTTGCCGCTTGCAATGCTTCTTTCCGAGTGACCGGTTCCAAAGCTATCGAATCATCCCCAACTTGGTCATCGACCGGATTTTGAATGGTATCCACCACAATTTCTTCAATGCTTTGAACCTCATAACATTCATTATTTTCACCAGAATAATCTAGCAAGTGATTCACATCCATTTTGTGCTGATAATGCATACCCGTAATCAAGTTCTCAAGCTCACGAATGTCATTTCCTGAATTTACATAGCGATCAATTTTTAACCATGTTTAATGTACATGGAGAAGAAATGTGCCCTGAAACTTATTTTTATAATTTATTTTTTGATACCATAAACTAACTTTTTACTTATTCAAAAACAATAAACGTGGTAAATTCAATTAATTTATAAATGTATATTAAACTTAAAAATTTAAAAATAATACGTAAAATCTCTTTAAATTAATAAATTATTAATTTATCGATATATAATAAGATATGGATAAATTAAGTTATAGATGTTTTAATTGAAAAGCATGAGACCATCTTATTTTGAAATAATTTAAGCCTTCGTCAAACTCCATTAGAATTATATGACTGTGTTTGTGCTAAGTAGCATACTTGCAATATCTGATTTGAATTGTAATTGGATTATGATTCGGAATTTATTGAAAATGTTAATTTGATTAGATAAGGGAGCTGGAACTTGGAAGAAGAGAAGAGAGTAGAAAGCAGGAGACAGAAGCATTCCAGTTGTCCTAAAGAAGAAGCTGCCACGCCAATGTCCACGTCACCATTTTCATAAAACAATAACATAGCAGTCAAACATTCTCAACCGTTGGATCTTCTCTTGTTAACATATTTCATCCATTCTTACGTAAACTACTACTCTGTCTTGTCTTGAAGCTTCCACATTTCCCGTTTCCACCTTTGAACAACTTCTCAGATTCTGTGTACATTGAATCTGAAGCTCTTAATTACTTCACTATGCACACTCCCACTTCTCCTTCTTCTTCATTACTCCGTTGTGGCTTCACTTTCAGAATCTCCTCTCTCTCAACTCCCCGCTCTACCTCTTCCCTGTCCCTTCCCTCTCGCACTTTTTCTTCTCCCAGCTTCTCGCCGGCGTTGAGGTCTTTGAGGCGCTGGAGCCACGGCGTTCATTGGCGCCCACCTTTCAGCCTCTGTGCCTCCTCTCCGGTTATTGAACGCCTCCACCGTAACCTTTCCACTATGGGTATGCTTGCTTCCACATTTCATTTACTTTACTTCTCATCTTTCATTTAAGCTGTTTCTTTTCGTAAATTAAGGACCGTAATATCTGGTTGATGCTGATATACAGTGTGCTAGTTTTGGTTGAGAAAAATCAAAATAATAGTTGATTGATTTTGTGATAATTTTTCATGTGTATGTGGGATGGTAATTGATATATTTGCATTTTCTAATCGAATTGTTGAATATGTTTTTGTTATTTTGCATAAATATTGCAGAAATGTGTTTATTTGGTTATCTGAGGTGGTATTTGAATTCTTCTGAATAATTTCAGCTTCTGGGCATCCTTTTAAGGGGATATTGACCAGCCTTCCAAAGCCCAGTGGTGGAGAGTTCGGGAACTTTTATAGCCTGCCTTGTTTGAATGATCCTAGAATTGGTATCTACTTTCAACTTATTTATCCACTTTTATGTCAAGTGCTCTTGATCATCGACTGAAATCCTTATTTATATGTGCAGATAGATTGCCATTCTCTATAAGGATACTTTTGGAATCCGCAATTCGTAATTGTGATAATTTCCTAGTCACAAAGAGAGATGTTGAGAATATTATTGATTGGGAAAATACATCACTTAAACAAGTTGAAGTCAATTTCAAGCCTGCTCGTGTTCTTTTACAGGTTTGCTGGATTTTGTGATTTAATGCACTTATAAAGAACAAATCTTGTTAACAAAGGGTAATTTTATACTCTACATTTGAAAACTTTTGTATGTTTGAGCAGGATTTTACTGGAGTCCCAGCTTTAGTGGATCTTGCTTGTATGCGTGATGCTATGAAGAGACTTGGCAGTGACCCTCAAAAGATCAACCCAATGGTGTTTTTTCCTCTCAATTTGGATTCTTAATAGGAAGATTTTAGCCTCCTTGAACTGGACCTTACAGTTTATGGTTTTAATATGTCATAAATATTTTTTCTTAGGTACCGGTAGACCTTGTTATAGATCATTCAGTTCAGGCTGATGTGACACGGTCAGAAAATGCAGTTCAAGCAAATATGGAACTGGAATTTCAAAGAAACAAAGAAAGATTTGGTTTCCTCAAATGGGGGGCTTCTGCTTTCCACAAAATGCTTGTTGTTCCTCCTGGTTCTGGTATTGTTCACCAGGTAAACAATTCTAGCACATTTTCCTATAAATGAATTTATCATTGTTTTACTTTTTGTGTTTTGGACTAAATAATTAATATCCATTGTAAATGTCTCTCATTGACTTCATTAGGTCAACCTCGAGTATCTTGGACGAGTCGTCTTCAACACTGATGGCATCCTATACCCTGATAGTTTGGTTGGTACAGACTCGCACACCACAATGATTGATGGGTTAGGAGTTGCCGGGTGGGGTGTAGGAGGTATTGAAGCCGAAGCAACAATGCTTGGCCAGGTAAAGTCTCCTAATACCATAGTTGTTAGAGGCACAAGGCGCAAAGGGGCCAGGCGCGTCCGAGGCACAGAAAGGTGCACGCCTCAAGGACACCACCTCGCCTGTAGTATGGCGAGGCGCCAAGGGCCGCGCCCTGTGATGCGCGCCTTTAACAACTATGTTTAATACTTAGCTTGATTCAAAACCAAATTTTGTGCTTTCTCTGTAACTAATAGTACTTATTTCAAATGCACAGCCTATGAGCATGGTGTTACCTGGTGTTGTTGGATTCAAATTATCCGGGAAATTGCAGGACGGTGTCACTGCTACTGATTTGGTTTTGACAGTGACCCAAATGTTGAGGAAGCATGGTGTTGTTGGCAAGTTTGTCGAGTTTTATGGTAAGTCAATGAGTTGAAATTTACACTTAACTGGAAACTAAGACCATTTTTCCATGCCACTAATGATGTTTTTTTTAAAATGTTTATAGGTGATGGAATGGGTGAATTATCATTGGCAGATAGAGCTACTATTGCTAATATGTCTCCTGAATATGGAGCAACCATGGGTTTCTTTCCTGTCGATTATGCTACATTGGACTACCTTAAACTGACTGGGAGAAGTGATGATACCGTTAGTCGTTATGCCATCTTTTATATGGTGTTTTAATTTAATCAAAGTTTGACCAAATTAATTTTTTGTACATTAGGTGGAAATGATAGAAGCATACTTGCGCGCAAACAAAATGTTCGTTGACTACAATGAGGTAGTATTCTCGATTATTACACTGCTAATGAATTGACTATCAAGTGTTCATAATCGAGCTTCGCTTTTTTGAAATAGCCTCAACAAGAGAGAGCATACACATCGTATTTGCAACTGGATCTAGGAGATGTTGAACCCTGTGTTTCAGGACCCAAGAGGTATTTTTTGTGTTTTACTAAATTGTCTATTTGTCATTTGATTTTCAAGTTATTTTCAAATTACTAATGACAGGCCTCATGACCGAGTTCCTTTGAAAGAGATGAAGGCAGACTGGCATCACTGTCTCGACAACCGAATTGGATTCAAAGTTAGATTCGATCAAACCGAACATTAGCACTTTCTCTTTTTCGTGATTTTTCAGACAGCACATGTTTATATTCCATAAGTTGTTATTTGTAACTTGTGATTAGGGATTTGGTGTTCCAAAGGAAGAGCAAAATAAAGTGGTGAAATTTTCATCCCATGGACAACCTGCTGAACTTAGACATGGCAGTGTAGTAATTGCAGCAATCACAAGCTGTACAAACACATCAAATCCTAGCGTTATGCTCGGGGCTGGTCTTGTCGCAAAAAAAGCTTGTGAACTTGGTTTACAGGTTAGCTTTCACTCAAGTATACGAAAAAAATAGTTACAATCACAGTTAAATTTGTAATATTTACTGATGTGATGGTTTTACAGGTTAAGCCATGGGTTAAAACTAGTCTTGCTCCTGGTTCTGGGGTTGTTACAAAATATTTACTCCAGAGGTGTCCGTTTACTTTCGATATTTAATTGTTTATATAAATGAAATGCACTTTACTCTAGCTGTCTTTTCTGCAGTGGCTTGCAGAAGTACTTGAATGAGCAGGGTTATCACATAGTTGGTTATGGTTGCACAACTTGTATTGGGAATTCGGGAGAGCTCGACGAATCTGTTGCCTCTGCAATTTCAGACAATGGTATGACCATAGTTGTCAAAAGCGCGCCTCAGGCGCACCCTCGGGGCCTCGCCATACTACAGGCGAGGTGGTGTCCTCGAGGCGCGCTTTTATATTTCGGGCTTTTAACTTTAATGTGTTGTCCATCTTATTTTAAGAGTTTTAATAATTATTCAAGGCTAGTTATTTCTAATTCAATTCCTATTAAGACGGCCAGATTAATTCAAGGCTAGATATTCACAACTCACTTTTCAAGCAGTGAACGTCTAGCGTACCTCGGGCGCGCCTGGCCCCTTTGTGCCTCACTGCGCCTTGCGCCTCTGACAACTACGTGTATGACTATAGGTTTGAAGTTCATGTCATTAAGCTTTAGGCATTATCCGTTTTGGAATTCTTATTTTTAACGAAATTCGAATAGCATTTGAGATGGAGTTCACCTGTGATGCCTTGTAAAAACTTGTGTCCTATACTAATACACTTCACTACCACTTGTGCAGATATAGTTGCTGCAGCTGTACTATCAGGGAATCGAAACTTTGAAGGGCGCATACATCCATTGACACGAGCAAATTACCTAGCTTCGCCTCCATTGGTGGTTGTCTATGCTCTTGCTGGCACTGTAGACATTGATTTCAAGAAAGAGCCAATTGGAAAAGGAAAGGATGGAAAAGTTGTATACTTAAAAGATCTTTGGCCTACCAACAACGAAATAGCAGAGGTAACAATCATAATCTCAAAGTAGGACAACACGATTTAGTTGACTTTGTCGTTGACTCAACGGTTTCTG